>CAJQZA010010244.1:92857-107814 GCA_907164435.1 Acomys dimidiatus
TATATTTCTTTCATTTATCTATATTTCTTTAAATGCTGCTACAGAACCTATAAGCTGTTTCCTCTTTGCATCTGTTGCAAAAAAAGGGGCAATGAATATGCTGAGCAAGTGTCCTTGTGATATGATGTAACTTCTTTTGGGTATATGCCAAGGAGAAGGAAAGCTGGGTTGTGAGACACAACTATTCTAGTTTTCAAAGCAACCACCAGTTGATTCACCCAGTGGTTGTACAAATTTATACTCCCAACAGAAATGGAAAGGTGTTTCTCTTGATCCATGTCCTTGCCAGCATGAGCTGTCACTTGACTTTTTTTTAACTCAGTCATCCCAGCAGGTGTTAAATGGAATCTTACCCTGATCTTGATTTATGTTTCCATGATGGCTAATTATGTTCACCATCGTTTTGTGTGCTTCTCAGACATTAGACATTCCTAAGTTGAGAATTCTTTGTTTAGCACTCTACCCCATTTTTAATTGACACTGAATTGCCATCCAGAGAGCATACACAGAAGACAACTTCCTGAACAAAACTACAACAGCTCAGACACTAAAATAAATAATTAATAAATGGGCCTAAAGAGATTGAAAACCTTCTGTAAAGCAAAGGACACTGTCAATACGACAAAATGACAGTCTACTGAATAGGAAAAGATCTTTACCAATGCTACATCTGACAGAAGGCTAATATCCAAAATATATAGAGAAAGTAAGAAATTAAACACCATCAAATCAAGTCATCTAATTAAAAATTGGGTAAAGAGCTGAGTTGAGAATTGTCAACAGAGGATTCTCTAATTGCTGAGAAGCACTTAAACAAATGTCCAATGTCCTTAGTTGTGGAGAGCCACAGATAGCAGCGCCCCTGCTGCTCCCCTGGTGCAATGCACCCCTTTTGCGCATGTGCAGTGTGCCCCTTTTTGCACATGTGCAGTGAGCAAGCCCCCTTATGCACATGCCTGAAGGCACAGCGTGAGGTGATGTGATCTGAACAAGGCATAGCATGAGGTTGCGTGATCCGAACGCACCAACCAAGAATGACAACGTGGCAGTCTCTGATAGGACCAGGCACACTATAAAGGTTCTGTGGGAGCTTTTCCTGGGGTCACTCCGGTAGTCCAGGATCCTGAATAAACTGCGGCAAGAAGAGTTCCCAGTGTTGGTGTCTTTCCTGCTGGTCGGGGGTGGCATCGACACTTAGTCATCAGGGAAATCAAAATCAAAATGACTCTGAGATTCCATCTTACACCTGTCAGAATGTCTAAGATCAAAATTACAAGTGACTGCATATGATGACAAGGCTGTGAAGAAAGGGGAACGCTCCTCCATTGCTGGCAGGATTACAAAATTGTACAACCACTTTAGAAATCAATCTGGCACTTCTCAGAACATTGTGAATTGTGTTACTGCAAGATCCAGCTATACCTCTCCTAGGCATATACCTGAAAGATGCTATACCAAACAACAAGGGCATTTACTCAACTGTGTCCATAGCAGCTCTATTTGTAGTAGTTAGACTATGGAAACAATCTAAATATCCCTCAATCAAACCATTGGCAAAGAAACTGTTGTACATTTACGCAATGAAATACTACTTACCTATTAAAAACAATCAGGAAATTTGCAGGCAAGGAGGCTGAAGTAGAAAAGATCATGCTGAGTGAGTGAGGAAGTGAGGGTGGGACTAGGAGAGGGTGGAAATCAGGCTACAAATTGATTAATAAATTATTTAATAGAAAACAAAGAAATAAAAATAGATTTTCTTATCTCATACAATATATCATATTTACAGTTCCCCTCCCTCTACTGCTCCCAATTGCTCCCTTCTACTCCTCCTGTATCTACTACCTTTCTATGTCTCCTTAGAACAGGACAATCTTATAAAAGGTAAAACAAGCTTAGAACAATAAGTATAATAAGCTAAAACAAAAATTATCACATTGTCCATGAAGTTGGACAAAGCAACTCAAGAAAAGCCATAAGAATCAGAGACCCGGGGATTCCAAGATGGCGTCGACCAGTAGGCACCATAGCTGATCTTTTCCGAGGAGACCAGGGACTTGAATGGAACCACAGACTACTGGATTTTGAGAACTGTAGGTGAGTGGGGCCCCAAACTCCGCAGACCACCAGGGGGTCCAACCCCAGGACAAGCAACAGCCCCGAGGGCTAAACGCACTCCCCAAACTCTGAAACGGAATCCTCAATCAAGCTGTAGCCAGCACATAAAACCCAAATTCACGATTTTGGGAGGAGATTTTCTGAAGCCCCAAGCCTGAGGAGTCTCAGCGAATAGGGTGAAACTAACATTGAACCTCTACATCCACACCACGCCAAACTGCAGAGGGCACCTGCCTAACCCGGGTGGAAACACAGGTGGCGAGTCTCACCAATAACGACTAGAACTGGCGTATAGCTCATGGACCGCGTCCACGTCCTGTGCTCAAGCTGAAGCCAGACACAAAGGATTGACCCTGCAAACTGGGGCAGTTAGAAACCAGCGTGGTCTGCTCCCACAGCCCAGTGGGTCCGCCCACATTATAGGGAGCTGCGGGTCACGCTTGCAGGGACTAACTACTGCCCTAAAGGGAACTGGCAGTATTCTGGCAGGAGATTCCCGCTAGCGGTCTGAACCGCCATTGGCGCCAGCTGCGTGGCCGGGCTGCTGGCACTCCCCAAACAACTGAACTAACTGGGTCCATCTCTGTGGGCCTGCAACAGATCCATCCAGGTTATCGGGAGCCGTGGGTCTTGCTGGCAGGGAATAACTGCTGCCCTAAGGCGTTGCACTCTGCCTTTCTCTGGCAGAAAGGGAAAGTACAGGAGATTTGTCACCAGCCGCGGGGACAAGCTGCTGGCTCTGACTGGGCACTCCCCAAACAACAGAACTAGCAGGGGTCATTCTTGTGCGCCCTCGTTAGGACCGCCCACATTATCCGGAGCTGTGGGTCTTGCCGGCAGGGAATAACTCCTGCCTAAAGCATCTGGGAGTGGTCTAAGCCACCTTTGTCGCCACCCATGGGGACGAGCTGCTGACTCTGACTGGGCACTCCCTGAACAACGGAACTTAGCTGGGTCCCATGATATAGGGAGCTGTGGCTCATGCGTGCAGGGTATAACTGCTAATCTATAGCAAGCTGGGACTGTCCTGGAATATAGGGGCGTGGAAACTGCTACCTCCTCAGATACTGATAGTGGCCTGAAACCATACGGTTTCAGGCCCACCAGGCACAGATACTGTAATCTCCAACAGGCAGATCCTAGCTGTGTCAGCTCCTGCAGACCCAGCAAGAACTCCCAAATTCATGGGAAAGGCTGGACACTCCTACAGAGTGTAGAGGCAGAGCTAAAAGACAGCTACAACCCAGAAGATCTGATCCACCTGGGGTCTTGGCTACAAAGCAACAGGAAAGACAGACAGCTGGGATCAACCTACACAACCAGAGAGCTTGTGTGCTGACCTTACTCTAGATCCCAATACTGCTGACTTGAGATACAGCAGTAAGGGGAAAAGGCCCAAACAGAAACCTACTTTGCATGACTCAGCCTGGAGCCTAAGGTGCTGAGAAAAATCTCCAGGAGTAGAATCTGAATCACCATCCTAGTCCAGGGAAGTACTCCCTGTTCCCCACAGGTAAGGGCACCCTACCTATAATCAGACATCAACTATCCACTCTCAAACAGGGAAGGTCACTACAAACCACCTCCCAACATTAGAGTCACCAAAATGACAAGGGGACAACGAAAGAATGCTAACAAAAACCAAAACAGGATGGCATCTCCAGATCCCAGCAATCCTAATGAAAACAACCTGGAGAACCCAACAACAATGGATATACATGAAAACCACCTCAAATCCTTAGTAAGTAAGATGATAATGGAAGAAACAAATAAAACCTGTAAACAAAAGCAGGAGGAAGCAAACAAGAGGGCTGATGACTTAAAAGAGTCATATAAAGAGGCATTTGAAGAATTTCAGAAAAACACAAATAACCAGATGAAGGAAATTATTAAAACAGTTCAAGACCTGAAGATAAAAATGGAAGATATCATAAAAGAACGCACGGAAGAAAAACGTGATCAAGAAGCATCAGAAAAGAAAGCAAACATCTCAGAGGTGGCCTTATCTAACAGATTGCAAGAAATGGAAGAACGAATATCAGGACTTGAAGATACAATCGCACAATTGGAAACAACCATCCAGGATAATGCTAAATCTGAAAAGTTCCTGACACAAAGCGTTCATGAAATAAAAGACAACATGAAAAGATGAAACTTGAGAATAATAGGGATAGAGGAAAGAGAAGGCAACCGACTCCACAGCCCAGAAAATATCTTTAATCGAATAATAGAAAAAAATTTCCCCAATTTGAAGAAGGAGATGCATACGAGCATACAAGAGGCCTACAGAATACCAAATAGAATAGACGCAAAAAGAAAATCTTCCCGCCACATAATAATAACAACACAAAATATACAGAACAAGGAAAAAATATTAAAAGCGGCAAGAGAAAAAGGACGAGTAACATATGAAGGCAAACCTATCAGAATCACTCCTAACTTCTCAGCAGAGACCATGAAAGCCAGAAGGGCCTGGACAGAGGTTCTGCAAACCCTATGAGAACACAGATACCAGGCAAGACTACTATATCCAGCAAAATTATCAATAACCATTGGAGGTGAAGACAAGATATTCCATGACAAAAACAAATTCACACAGTACCTAGCCACAAATCCAGCTTTACAGAAGTTACTAGAAGGAAAACTCCACCCCAACTGGTCAAACTACAACCAAAACTACACAGGAAAGAGGTAACTATACAATTGCAAAATCACAACCTCACAAAATCTTGACTGTTACAAATACCAAAAATGAAGGGACTTACCAATCACTGGTCATTAATATCTCTCAACGTCAGTGGTCTCAACTCTCCAATAAAAAGACACAGACTAACAGAGTGGATGCATAAACACGACCCAACATTCTTCTGCATTCAAGAAACACATCTCAACCACAAGGACAGACATTGCCTCAGAGTAAAAGGTTGGGGAAAAATATTCCAAGCAAATGGTCACAAGAAACAAGCTGGGGTAGCTATTCTAATATCTCATAAAATAGACTTTCAACCAAAATTAGTCAAAAGAGACAAGGATGGACACTTCATACTTGTCAAAGATAAAGTCAACCAGGAAGACATCACAATTTTGAACATCTATGCTCCAAATAAAAGGGCTCCCACATTTGTAAAAGAGTTATTAACAAAGCTTGCCCCATTCATCGATACCCACACATTAATAGTGGGAGACTTCAACACCCCACTCTCACTGAAGGATAGGACTTTGATTTCAAAACTAAGCTGGGAAATAACCTCATTAACCAATGTCATGAATCAAATGGATCTAACAGATATCTACAGAACTTTCCACCCAAACGCAAAGGAGTATACCTTTATCTCAGCACCCCATGGAACGTTCTCTAAAATTGATCACATAGTTGGTCACGAAGCAAACCTCAACAGATACAAGAAGATTGAAATAATACCTTGTATCTTATCAGATCAACATGGTCTAAGGCTGGACTTCAACAACAACAGAAATAACAAAAAGCATACCAACACGTGGAAACTAAACAACTTTCTACTTAATGACACATGGGTCACCAAAGAAATAAGGGCAGAAATAAAAGACTTCCTGAAATTCAATGAAAATGATAGAACAACATACCCAAATTTGTGGGACACATGTTCATAGCACTAAGTGCCTTTAAAAAGAAAATGGAATCATCCCACATAAACAACTTAACAACACATCTGGAAGCCCTAGAAAAAAAAGAAGCAGAAACACCCAAGAGGAGTAGACGCCTGGAAATAATCAAACTCAGGGCTGAAATCAATAAATTAGAAACAAAGAGAACAATCCAAAGAATCAACAAAACCAAGAGCTGGTTCTTTGAGAAAATTAACAATATAGACAAACCGTTAGCCAATCTAACTAAAAGACAAAGAAACGCTATACAAATTAACAAATAAAAAATGAAAAGGGAGACATAACAACATACACCGAAGAAATACAAAGAATCATAAGAACCTACTTGAAAGGCATTTATGCCACAAAATTTGAAAATTTAAGGGAAATGCACAAATTTCTCGACCGATTCCATTTACCAAAATTGAACCAAGACCAGATAAAAAAATTAAATAGCCTTATTTCACCTATAGAAATAGAAGCAACCATTGATAGTCTTCCAACCAAGAAAAGCCCAGGGCCAGATGGTTTCAGCACAGAATTCTACCAGTCCTTCAAAGAGGACCTAATACCGATACTATTCAAGCTCTTCTGAAAGATAGAAATGGACGGAATATTACCAAACCCCTTCTACGAGGCCACAGTCACATTGATACTTAAACCCCACAAACACCCAACAAAAAAGACAATTTCAGACCAATTTCTCTTATGAACATTGATGCAAAAATACTCAACAAAATACTCGCAAAGCGAAAACAACAGCATATCAAAGACATCATTCACCATGACCAGGTAGGCTTCATTCCAGGAATGCAGGGATGGTTTAACATACGGAAATCCATCAATGTAATCCACCATATAAACAAACTGAAAGAGAAAAACCACATGATCATCTCTTTAGATGCAGAAAAAGCATTTGACAAAATCCAACACCCATTTATGTTTAAAGTTCTGGAGAGATCAGGAATACAAGGCACTTTTCTAAACATAATAAAGGCTATATACAGCAAACCAATAGCCATCATTAAATTAAATGGAGAGATACTCAAGGAAATCCCTCTAAAATCGGGGACCAGACAAGGCTGCCCACTTTCCCCATATCTCTTCAATATAGTTCTTGAAGTTCTAGCCAGAGCAATAAGACATCAAAAGGAGATCAAGGGGATCCAAATGGGAAAGGAAGAAGTAAAATTATCCCTATTTGCAGATGATATGATAGTGTATATAAGTGACCCCTAAAATTCCACCAGAGAACACCTACAGCTGATCAAGACCTTCAGCAAACTGGCAGGATACAAAATAAACTCAAAAAAGTCAGTAGCTTTCCTATATACAAATGAAAAACAGGCAGAGGAAGAAATTAGAAAAATTACTCCCTTCATGATATCCACAAGCAATATAAAATATCTAGGAATAATCCTAACCAAGCAAGTGAAGGATTTATTTGGAAAAAACTTTAAACCTCTGAAGAAAGAGATAGAAAATGACATCAGAAGATGGCGGGATCTACCTAGTTCGTGGATTGGAAGAATCAACATAGTAAAAATAGCCATCTTACCAAAAGCAATTTACAGATTCAATGCAATTCCTATCAGAATACCTACAAAATATTTTGAAGATATTGAAAGAACAATTCTCAACTTCATATGGAGAAACAAAAAGCCCAGAATAGCAAAAACAATCCTATACAATTAAAGATCCTCTGGAGGAATCTCCATACCTGATCTCAAGTTGTACTATAGAGCAATAGTAATGAAAACTGCATGGTACTGGCACAGCAATAGGCTAGTGGATCAATGGAATCGAACTGAAGACCCAGAGATGAATCCACACACATTTGCTCACTTGATTTTCGACAAAGAAGCCAAATCCATTCAATGGAAAAACAACAGCATCTTCAACGAATGGTGCTGGTCTAACTGGATGTCTACATGTAGAAAAATGAAATTAGACCCCTATTTGTCACCATGCACAAAACTCAAGTCCAAGTGGATTAAAGACCTCAACCTAAAACCACAGACATTAACCTAGTTAGAGGAAAAAGTGGGGAACAGTCTGGAACTCATAGGCACAGGAGACAACTTCCTGAACAGAATACCAACAGCCCAGGCCTTAACATCAACAATTAATAAATGGGACCTCATGAGGCTGAGAAGCTTCTGTAAGGCAGGTGACTCTGTCAAGAGAACAAAGCGACAGCCTACAGACTGGGAAAAGAACTTCACCAACTCTTCATCTGACAAAGGTCTAATATCCAAAATATATAAAGAACTCAAGAAATTAAACACCACCAAACCAAATAACCCAATAGAGAAATGGGGCTTGGAACTAAACAGAGAATTCTCAACAGAGGAATATCAAATGGCTGAGAAACACTTAAAGAAATGCTCTACCTCCTTAGTCATCAGAGAAATGCAAATCAAAACAACACTGAGATTCCATCTGACACCCATCAGAATGGCTAAGATCAATAACTCAACTGACACCTCATGCTGTCGAGGGTGTGGAGAAAGAGGAACACTCCTGCATTGCTGGTGGGAATGCAAACCAGTACAACCACTTTGGAAAGCGATCTAGTGTTTTCTCAGAAATATGGGAAGAGGGCTTCCTCAAGACCCAGCTATTCCACTCCTTGGAATATACCCAGAGGATGCACTACCACACAACAGGGACATATGCTCAACCATGTTCATAGCTGCCTTATTCATAATAGCCTGAACTTGGAAACAACCTACATGTCCCCCAATAGAAGAATGGATAAAGAAAATGTGGTACATTTACACTATGGAATACTACTCAGCTATTAAAAACAAGGAATTTCTGAAATTTGTGGACAAATGGATTGAACTAGAAATTGTCATAATGAGTGAGTTCACACAGAAGCAAAAAGAGCTAAATGGTATATACTCACTTATATTGAGACACTAGTCCAAGGTGTATGTCCCCATGAAAAACTGTACCTACCAGGATAGTAATTAAGAGGGGAGGACATCCTATTGAAACTTTAGGTGTGAGAAGCCTGGGAGAAAGAGGAAATAGAAGGATCCAGCGGGTCCTGGAAAACTACAGGCGAGTCTGGGCCCTGGGGTCCTCCGCAAACTGTGGCAACAGCCAAGGAAAAAATAGGCAGTAAACCTCGAATCCCTACCCAGACTAGCCGATGGACATTCTTCACTGTTGAGTGGAGAAGGAGATCTAACTTTCACACAAACTCTGGTGCCCCATATTTGAACATGTCCCTTGGATGGAGATGCCTGGTGGCACTCAGAAGAAAGATAATAGGTCACCAAGGAGAGACTTGATACTGTATGAGCATATACAGGGGAAGGAGGTCCCCCTCAGACACAGACTTAGGGGAGGGGAGGGTAGTAGGGGGGAAGTGGGAGGAAGGGAGGAATGGGAGGATACATGGGATGGGCTAACAACTGAGATGTAATATGAATAAATTAATTTAAAAAATAAAATAAAATAAAAATAACTCTAAAAAAAAAAGAATCAGAGACCCATTTGTTCATGCTCTCAGAGCCCTATGAAAATAATTTTGTTGACAAGTAGTGAGACCCAATGGAGACATTATGCAGAAAGACAGACCTTGGAACGCATAATATTAAATGGGATGCATCCATCAAACCCCACCCTTCAGAGCTCAGGGAAATCCACAGAAAATGTAGTTGAAAGAGCCAGAAAGTCTGGAGGACACCAGAAGAACAAGGCTGTCTAAGTCAAATGAGCAAAAGTCATGTGAACTCAAAGAACCAGAAGCAGCCAGCAAAGGAAACACACAAGTCCTAACCTGGCACCCTTCTTTTATATTAGAGCTTTCAATTTAGTACCACATTTCTTAGCCATTTTTTCCACTGACAGACCTCTAGGTTGTTTCCAATTATTGCTAATATCAATAGAGCATCAATGAATATGAGGATCAATCATCTCTAGTGTACTTTGGGTTTATGCTAAAGAGTAGTGTATTTGGATATTAAGACAGAACTGTTCCCAGCTTCCAGTGCAACAGCAAGACTGACTTCCATAGTGACTGCACACAGTGGGGAGCTTTTCTCTGTGAGTTGTCTGAATACTTGAAAATGACTTCTACATCATGTCAGAGGAAATTTCTTGAATCAACGACTGACAACCACTGGACAGATGTCTCTCCAGTAGGTTGGAGAGTCACATTCAGTTCAGAGGCAAGAAAGGGAAGATTTCCTGGTCTTCTGATATTGTCTTGTCTTCTAGTTGGAGGACACAGGGGGGTCTTTTATAAAGTCACTGGTATTTCAAAAATAATTTTAAGTTCAACATAGGTTTGAATGATCTCTACCATAGAAGTGACCAAGGACTTTCATGTTTACCACAACATAATCAGTGTATGAGATCTCATCCACACTAGGCAGAAGGCATTCATACTAGAAGAGGAAAGAATGTCTCCTACAAGACCATGCAAAATTAATGTTCTGAGCTACAGAATCAAACCCTGAGATTAGCAGCTACCACACGTATCTTTGTACTGAGTGATAGTCACCCATTTCCTTAAAATAAAATCCTCTATTAAAAAGTGTGACCTCTTCATAACAAGGAATATACCCAATGGATCCTAGAGACACTTGCTTAGTCACAGTCATTGCTGGTGTATTGACATTAGCAAAAACTGGAAACAGCTTAGAGGTCTGTGAGTGGAAAAATGGATAAAAAAATGTGGACAAAACTGAAAGTTATAATATATATGGAAAGGACCACGGAGCAGACCAGTATCTTTCCTGTGATGGCTGCTTCAGGTTCTCTGAGTTCACATACCCTTTGCCCAGTGGACTGTGAGAGACGATGATGTGTCAGTGTGTGTCCATGTTCTGTAAAAGCCTGAGATTGTAGGTCAGCACACCAAGATAGGGGTTGGAAATACATTGGAGAACAGAGACTTGTGCATAATCTCGAAATTATCTTCAATTAATATTTACATACATTGGATCAATATATTAGTTTTATGAAAATTGATTTAATGTCTTTTGATCAACATATGATAATGAGGTTTCTGAGGCAGTATAGTATTCTATAAATATCTCTTGCATTCTAGAAGACAACCACTGGACAGATATCTCTACAGTAGATTGGAGAGTCACATTCAGCTCAGAGGCCAAAGAATCTAACTGGAGGAGACAGGAGGATTATTTTTATAAAGTCACTGGTATTTCAAACAGTATTCTAACTGCAACATAGGTTTGACTGGTCTTTAACATAGAATTGTACAAGGATTTTCATATTTGCCACAACATAATCAGTGTATGAGATATCATCCACAAGAAGCATATGACATTCATATTATGAGAAGAAATAATGTCATCTACAGGAGCAGGCAAAATTAATGTTCTGAGCTACAGAGAAATCTTCCTGAATCAAACTTTCAGATTACTAGTTACCACAGATATCTCTGAACTGAGTGATAGTCACCCTTTTCCTCAAAATGAAATCTTCTATTAAAAAAAATGTGACCTCTATATAACAAGGAATATACCCAATGGATCCTAGAGACAGTTGCTCAGTCATAGTCATTGCTGGTGTATTGATATTAGCAAAAATTGGAAATGGCATAGAGGTCTGTCAATAGAAAAATGGATTAAAAATGTATTAAACAGAAAGCTGAAATTTATGTGGAGAGGACCAGATACAGACGTGTATCTTTCCTGTCATGGTTGCTTCAGGTTCTCTGAGTTCTCATGCCCTTTACCCAGTGGACTGTGAGAGACGATGATGTGTCAGTGTGTGTCCATGTTCTGTAAAAGCCTGAGACTGTAGGTCAGTGCACCAAGACTAGGGAGGAAGTAAATTTGGAAACAGAAAATTGTGCATACTCTCAAATCTATCTTCAGTTACTATCTACATACATTGCTTGGGTCAATAAATTAGTTTTATTAAAATTGATTTCATAACTTTTGATCAGCTTATGAATTATATATATGAGGTATTACAATATTCTATAAATATCTCTTACATCTTGTAGACCAGAACTACTTCTTGAAAACATGGCCAAAGTGTAAAGCACACATTCAGGTTACTTAAAGAAATGAAAGAAGGTTTTGTTTAGTCATATGTAATTTTTGTGGATTTTAAAAGTAAAATCATTTTATACTTTATTCAAAGAAACTCCATCAAAAGTTTCAGTCTCGTGGAATCCAGAGATATTTTGTAACTATGCCTTATCAAACTTTTCCTTTTTGTATTGATTTATTAAGAAAGAAACTCGCTAATGGAGGCAGTCACTAGTGAAGAGTGTCAAGGGGCAATATACTATAGGGACAAATTCAATTATCCTTATTTTATTAACTGCTGTAATCTTGAAAAGTTTACAAAGGCCATGTAATACTGTGAGGAGGAGGAAGACAAATAAACACACAGAGCAATTGTTTCTGAGCAATTCTCCAGGCTAATCTTCTCTGTCTTCGCAGTCCCAGGGCAACTTCCTGCTCCTCCAGAGTTTCTGACACACTCAGGATGTGGTTGTAGCACTGTGTCTCCTCTCCCACAGTAATAGACTGCACAGTCCTCAGATGTCAGGCTGCTGAGCTCCATGTAGGCTGTGCTGGAGGACTTGTCTGCGGTAACTCTGGCCTTACCCTGAAACTTCTGATTGTATCTAGTACCACCAGTTCCAGGGTAAATATATCCAGTCCACTCCAGGCCCTGTCCAGGCTTCTGTTTCATCCAGTTTATACCATAATCAGTAAAGATGTAGCCAGAAGCCTTGCAGGACAACTTCACTAAGGACCCAGGTCTCCTCAGCTCAGCCCCAGACTGCTCCAGCTGGACCCGGGAGTGGGCAACTGTGGAAAGAAAGGCAGAATGGATGGTATTGTCACCTCTGTCCCACTTAAATGTTTGGATTGGGGAACCCCTTACCAGAAGATGCTGCAAACAGGAAAAGAATCAAGCTCCATCCCATGGTGAGAGCCAGAGTGTTCAGTGAGTGTGTAGAGGATACTGATCACATGTTGCTATAGTGTGTGGACATCCCTGTATGTAACAACCATACACTCACAAAATTTGCATATTCATGACCAATGTACATCTTAAAAGGAACAGATCCAGCTGCAGAAGGAGGCAGTACAGAACACCTGGGGTCAGGAAGCTGATGGTAAGATGCAAGTGCTAACCTTCTCTGAGGAAATGCAGCCCATATCACTTCCATGATCCCTGTGCAGGTGCTATGGACTTAACATCTGGGCCTAACCTCTCAATATATTTCTGGCCTGATGGAGTGACTTCAAGCTGGGACAAAGTTATCAGAAGAATTTACAGAAAGAGGTTGTGATATTGACAGTGACTTGAAATCTCCAATCCTGGTAAGTTATGAGAATGTAGACAGGCCTTTAGAGTAGGTTGCATACAAAAAATGATCAAAATGACCCAAAAGGAACATACTTCAGAAATATTAGAACATCAAACTTTATTGCAGCCCTATCTGCAGTAACTAAATTACAGAAATAAAATACATGTCTGTCATCAGATGAATACATAAGAAAGATGATTATATATGCAGCACAATAGGTCATTTTCATTTGAAAGAATAAATCTTTTTTTAAAACACAATGAATAAATCTAAGCTGTGTCCCAGCTGTACCCTCACAACATCTTATTACAGAGACACTTCCACATCCATGTTTATTGCTGCTCCATTCAAAGGTTGGTAAATGGAATCCATCTAGATTTGTAACAAAAGACAAATAGATAATCAGAGTGTGGGATGTATGTACAATGGAATACTACTCAGTTGTAAAGAATGAATTATGAAATCTTTAATTATGTGGATAAACCTGGAAAAATATGATGAATGAGATCACCAGATCCTTAAAGACAAATGCTTCATGTGTTTATTCATATACTGTTTCACAATTTGAATATTTTTGTGCGTTTAATTTGTAGAAGGCAAGAGTCTAGAATTATGCCCTTATGTTCTAAGGAACTGAGGAGGAGCATATAAAAAGGAACATAATAAGTTAAAGCAGAGAGGTATCATACTGGGCACACAAAGCTTCAAACATGAAGAGGTGTGGGGAAATGAATGTCATAGGCATTGGTGTAGAATAAACCAAAATGAGCACTTATAATAAAAGTATGTGAAATCTAGGTTCTTGAAATTGGAGTCAAAGTAAATTTGACATAGAATGCATGTGGCATGAGAAATAAAAGTGAGTATAACTGAAGTTAAGAAAATTAGGTTATGAAGTACAGTTTTATTTTTATAACAAACTTTCTGGAAATAATGAACAATTCATAGTTGTTTGTTTTAAATTTGTAATTTTATTTATCTTAATGGGATAATTTTGCTTTCAGATTGTGGAGTGGTTTTATTGATCTGTGGTTACAGTATTTTTTATCAAAGTTATTAAACCTATTGGAAGTGTATGCAAAACTGGTGATATGCAGATAAGACTTGTAAATTACTTTTTAGTATTTTCTCAGGGTTTTGTTCATACTCTGTGTTTATGGGAGATATATTCTTGTATAAAGCTGAGGATAAAGCACATGATGAGCTTTGCATTTTATTTTAACTTAGGAGTCTTTGAACAGAGGCACCTGCATGGGAGGGCAGTGCTGCTCCCAGAGACACAAGTTATTAATAGACCATCTCAGTGCAGTCCCAGGATAACTCCACCTTTGTTATGGACAGAGAGACCCCACAGGTGATGAAAATGGCATTAGATATTGCAATTTCCCTTGGTTCTCACAATAACTTCTTGGTTAGGCCTTACGTCTAAGAACAAATTTAAATAATGAACAGATTATAAAAACCGGAAAGGATAGATGACTCCAATGAAAAAGAGTCTTGCAGATACAGGAGAATGGATGCACATATGAACTCACAGAGATTGCAGCTTCAGGAATGGAGCCTGAACTAAGTTAACCATGATAAGATCGTCATGTTGAGAGAGGGCATGGACTAGGCTTTCAACCACAAACAAGAAGTTTCTGAAACTGACACTCCCTTACAAAGGAAAAAATTGTTTGCTTAATAGAATATAATTCTGTATACCACACTTAAGGGTGGATTCATGACCAGACAGAAATGGTCAACACAAAGTGACCTCAGTGGCATTATTGTATATATAATGTCTCAAAGCACTGTGTGTGTGTGTGTGTGTGTGTGTGTGCGTGTGTGTGTGTGTGTGTATTCTGAGCTGTGTGTGTGTGTGTGTGTGTGTGTGTGTGTGTGTGTGTGTGTGTGT
>CAJQZA010010244.1:107824-125226 GCA_907164435.1 Acomys dimidiatus
TGTGTGTGTGTGTGTGTGTGTGTGTGTGTGTGTGTGTGTGTGTGTGTATTCTGAGCTCTGAATCTCTCCCCAAAGTCTTCCCAGGTCATTCCTATGCCTATAGTCACCAACTACATTCCCATTCATTCTTTCTGTAGATGCAAACACATAGCCAAGAAATGATTAAAAGAGGCTTAAAACAAGCAAAAATAGCAACACACACACACACACACACAGAGGCCAGGTAACAGAGGCCTGGTAAAAACACAACTCTATGCAAAAGTCAAGTAAGACAAAAAGAAATTAACAGTGCTTTGACACATGTAACTTACCTCGGAAGGAAGTTCCATACAAATGCTGCAACCCATTCCTCTGGAACAAATTCATAAAGCAGCAACAGTAACAACTGAAGAGTCGTCAGCAAAGCATCAAGTACGTCTGTAACAACCTTGTGTCCAATGACTGTGGGAGATGGTCCTATGTGACATGATCAGTGTTCTATAACTGGCTTGTAGGCATGAAGTTGTTGTGCAGTTTACATCCTGCTTTCCTGTCTAAGTATTGTGTAAACTCTTCTTCCCAATTGTCCTCCTTTTATGTAAGTAAAGCAGCCTACAGACAATTGATGAGCAAGGGAGAGAATATGGCTGGACTTCCTGCCATCCAGGGAAGGAGAAGTTAAGGAATTCATCCACAGGGAGAGGCCCAAGGAAGATCCGGAGCTAGGAGCTGAAGCAGAAGAAATCCACAGAAGAAATCTACAAAGTACAAATATAGCTGGGATGTTTGCTGGGAGTGATACATAATAGCACTGAGAGTTAAGAAAAGAGTTTAAACATTCCGATTGTATTGTGAAGCCTGATATTATGAAAGAATCTCAGTTATTGTTGTCATAGCCAGGTTAAGAAATAAGAAACAAACACTGTTTTCTAAAAATAGGTTCAACAACTGGAGTCCATCAAAGGGCAGAATTTACTGCAATCTAGCCAGAACTTATGTAGAAAATAAGACTACAGAGGAGGTGTATAGTTCTTTTCAAAAGAGGAACTGCAGTTTCTAGAGCAGAAGCACACAGCACCATGATTAGACAGATCCCTGCACAGCAGCAAGGTCTCCAGCTGGATGAAAAAAAACAAAAATTGACACATGCAAACACCAGAGAGGCAGTTTCTTTCTGTGGAGAGAAAAAAGTGGCTTTTTAAGACAAGCAAATTTTTCAATTCAAGACTTTCCTAGCCAAGGCGTGAAAACACCTTTGCAAAGGGTCTCTTCATAGCCTAACTCCTAAAGGCCAGAAGAGAAATACTTGTGGACCCAACAACTTCCCAAAGTATGGGAGGCATCAGGATCCAGTGGAGGAGGCAGAAAAATGCCAGTCCCTGGAAGAAGTAGCCAAAGACACCTGAAGCCTCGAAACTCTGAATTGGTGGAGTCTAAAGGAAAGCTGAATCTAGGAAGAGGTTTAGAGATTTTTTTTTAAAGATTATTTTCTGTGTTGAAAATGGAAGACAGTGATATAGTCCTTCTGGATTCCATTTGTTTGTCTCTCTTAGCATATTATAATATCTGGATTGCAGGACACCCCCCAAGAACCACGAGGAATTTAATACAATGTAAACTGCACAGGGTTACTTTATTTAACAAGCTCAGAGCTCAGACCTTGAGTCCTCCATCAAATGGGAAGATGGCAGCCCCAGCTGGTCTGGTCCAAGGCTCTGAAAAGGGAAAACCACAATTAAGCATTTCCAATCGTTGGCATTACATGATTGGTTAAAGGGTACATAGGAATGTTGATCTTTAAGCTGATTGGAAGGTGCCTCTAGGCTAAACCACAAGGGGGACTTTTTATTTAAACTGCATCATAACCCAATTGACCTGTATTCTGATTGGTTGACAGCTACACCTTGTGTAAGCTTGTCGTTTTTCTCTGAGACACAAATGAGACTGTTTTTTCCTAAAAGCAGGCATGAAAATGAAAAATATGATTGTATCCTTGAATCTCAAATATAAATCATTTACCATATATTTTAGGAAACACTGTTATTTATAACTCTCAAAGGCTTGCTATTAGAAGGGAGTGGACTATTTGCTTATTCTGAACAGGAGGTAATGACCAACCTGTGATTTGAAAAACATTTTTGAGCACTAAATTTCTGCTTCAGGGATGTACTCTTGGCCTATTTACACATCCACAACCCTTTGTGCAGATCTCCTCTTCTAGCAGTGTGAAGTATCTGGGTACTGAAAATAACTTCTCCAGCAGGTATCAGACACTGAATCAGGTCACTGAATCAAGGTGTTACAGACACTTAACAGATGCTTTTGCAGTGCACTGCAGAATTTCGTTCAAGTCAGAACCAGACGCAAAAGATTCCCCTGCATTCTGCTCAATTCTTGGTTTCCACAAGTAGGAGACAGCAGTGTTCTTAACATTTTAAATTCAACAAGTATTTGCAAAATCTAGAGCAAAGAATTGGCCTAGGAGATTCATGCCTGCACATTCCCATAAGATTTCATCCATATGAAGCACATGACATTCAGATTTTCACAGAAAGTGAGTATCTTCTGTAGGAATATGCAGTATTAATATTCTGATCTAAAAATTCTTCATACTGAATCATTTTCCTTGAGATTATGAAGTACCATAGGTCTCCCTGCTGGTTGTTATTCACCCACTATCCAAAACCAAGTATTTTATAGAAAAAGGGAGACCACAGTGTATGCAATGGACTGTGAAAGTTGATGCTGCATCAGTGTTCTGTAAATACTTGAGAATATAGGATATGTTACTGAGACTTGGAGAGAAGGAAATATGGGCCAAAGATATGAACATAAAATGAGGTGATAAATGAGTTGTATGAAATTATTTAATAATACTTTTGACCAAATTATAGGAAATACGCTTCTGTGGCAATGCTTTGTAATATAAGTACATCTTACAATCTAAGAGACTAGATCTTCTGCTGCAACACAAAGCCAGAATTAACAAGACACCTTCAGGTTACATCAGGATTGACATGATTAGTTGAGTTTGTTTGACCAAAGGTTGGTGAATTGGGTTTTTCAGGCCTTATTCATTTTATTCATGAATAATTATTATTCATAATATTATTCTCTGCTATTCCAGAAAAAGTTCTTTGCACTCATGATTCAGAGATATTTTTATCATTGAGTAATTTATTCATTTTGTCATGGATTGCTGGGAGCAGTCACATGCTGGATTGGCAAAAACAAGCACATAAGCTTCCTGGAGGCAGCCCACTGCTTCTTGCACAACTCATGCAGGACCATTTATGGTTGCTATACTGCCTTTCCATGCTTGTGCCTTATATCTGGCACATATAGGCAACAGCCTCACTATCTATACAATAGAAATACTCCTCCATAGGTGCTACTCTCTCTGTTGGTCATATTTCCTACATATGATTTTATAATTCCTGATGCTTTCTAATTGATTTAAATACCTTTAAGCACTCCTGTAATATAGTGAAAACTCTTAGGAGCACTATAAACATCCATGTGACTTACAGCAAGATGGAAAGCAACATTGCATTAAATGAATAATCAAGTAAATACATTAATTCTAGGTTTAGTCCAAGGATACAGCCCAGGTGTGCATCATGAGAAGAAAGAGAATATGAGTATAGAAAAAGCAAAGAGACATGTTTATCTGTACAAGACAAGACACCTGAGTCATGGAAAAATCTTGACATAAAAAATACTATTCCTTTGAACACATAACATACATTTGAAATTAGAAAAAGATAAAACTTCAGCTTTGAATTCATAATGAACATAGAGTAAAACTACTGCTTTAAAGTTGTAATAAACAAAGTACCTAGTTAGATATTAGGATCAATAATTCTACTGAAACTCCCTTTTCATGTAACATGTTTATTTATTTTTGAATGATGTCATTTTTCCATACATAGAAAGCCTTTTTATTGCATAAAAATGAACCCAGGGTAAAGTGAAGAAGTTGTTGAAACCATCTGTTTCATCCAAAAAAGTGTCTGTCTGTTTGTATGTCTGATTGTCTGTATATATTGCCTGCATGCATAACTGAATACGTGTGTGTGTCTCTGTGTGTGTGTGTGTGTGTATGTTCATGTATATGTGGACGAATGATGTCTTTGGGAGCTCCCTTGTTTTGTGTATTAATTTATGTGTCCATGTGTGTGAGGGGCGTCAAAAGAATCTGCCTTGCTTTGTCTGCCAAGGTGGAAATAGCAAAAACACCAGCCTGGATCTTTAAGAGTTGAAGTGTAAATATCAAGGAACTAGCCTGGAAGATGATTAGTTAAACTGCATAGAAAAACACCAGCCACCAGATGAGCATTCACCAACACTGTGACCTGCCTCAGTTTACCCTGAGTGCTGGAGCTGATCACTGACATCCTGGCTAGAGCGACCTGTAAAAGATAAGTCTCCTCAGGACAAAGGACCTCACCTGGGCTGTTGAAGAATCCCTAGCAGAAAGGCAGTCCACCAATGTGATCCACCTTTGTTTACACTGTGTGTTGGAGTTGGTCTCTATCAATGCATCTTCATGGTTTTCCCTTTTTTATTGCTTTATTAAAAAGAAACATGTCGATGGAAGTGGTCAGTGGAGAAGATGTTGAAAGGTCTAGTGTACTGTAGAGGTATCCTAACCTAACATCACTTTACTCATAGATGTCCTTTTACAAAGTAGACAAAGGCACTACAGCACGATGAGGAGGAAGCAGAAAAATGAATGCTCAAAATGATTATTTCTGAGCAAGTCTCCAGGCTAACGTCCTCTGTATTCTCAGGCCCGGGGTAGCTTCCTGCACCTCCGGAGTTTCTGACAGACTCAGGATGTGGTTGCATCACTGTATCTCTTGCACAGTAATAGACCGCAGAGTCCTCAGATGTCAGACTGCTGAGCTCCATGTAGGCTGTGCTGGAGGATGTGTCTGCAGTCAGTGTGGCCTTGCCCCAAACCTTCTGATTGTAGCTAGTACCACCACTTGAAGGATTTATACCTCCAATCCACTCCAGGCCTGCTCCAGGCTTCTGCTTTATCCACTCCATAATGTAGCTGGTGAAGGTGTAGCCTGAAGCTTTGCAGGACAACTTCACTGAGGACCCAGGTCTCCTCAGCTCAGCCCCAGACTGCTGCAGCTGGACCTCGGAGTGGACACCTGTGGAGACAAAGGCAGAGTTGATAGCATCATCACCTCAATCCCTGTCTCCTTTTCAGATTTGGAGCTGGTGAGCCACTTACCTGTTGTTACTGACAAGAGGAAGAGGATGATCCAGGTCCATTCCATCCTTAGGGGCAGTGTGTTCACTGACTGTGGAGAGGACACTGACCCTATGTTGTTTTAGGGGTGTGGAATCCTTGTATTTACCACCATAGACTCAAGTAATTTGCATATTTATGAGATGGTCCTTCTTAGATAAACACATAGTCCAGCAGAGGAAGAAGGAGATACAAACACCTAGGCAGCAGGATTTCCTAATCCTCTGAGGAAATGCATTCCATACTCTCTCCCTTTTTTCAGATATATGCAATTAACATTTGTGTGAGAAGGTGAAATCATTGATTCTTCTGTGAGTGAGTATGCTGCTAATCATTCTCAGCACTTTAACCCATGATGAATGTCTCCATCATTCACCTCACACTGCACACTGAGATCTGAGAGGAGCACTAATCGATGTTTTAAACATAAATATTTGTGAAGCAGTTTGACACCATGACCATGAGCACTCTGGTATAATAGGGACTGTTTCATCTACAGCCATGAACTTTTGACCATGTTTACCTAGGTCAAATTCTTTCCAAAGTTCAGGCCAAATGTACAAATTAAAAGAAGTCGGTTGCTATGTAACAAGCAGGCACTAATGGGTACCAGAAGGCTGATATAAACTGCGAGGCCTGGGACTGCATGCGATCACTGATGTCTTTACTCTTCCTTCAAGCTACACACCACCTTCCTGCAGAGGAAACCTGGTCAACATGGAGAATTTATAGCAGGTAGGTTTTTTTCTGTGTCCTACAAGCAAAGTCCTTATCTAACAGCTGAAAGGCAAAGAAAAGGAATTTTAACGTCCTAATTTGACCTCAAGGCTGATTCTCTCTCATTCTTGACAAGAGTGTAGACAAGTGTACTGACTTTGGAATCAGTTTGGAGAATTCACTAAAAAATAACAAATAAAACTATCCTGTATCCCATCTATGTCCCTCCAAGTCACATAGTCAATCGACTCTACAACTTATTATAGAGACACATGATCTTCCATATTTCTTCACAGCATGTTACTATTGCTTTATTCACAGCAGCTAGAGAATGGAATCATCCTAGATTTCAAACAAAGAACAAATAGATAATGACCGTGTAGGCTGTGTTGGACATTATGAGTGCATCCACTGTGACTCTGTCTGAAATTTCTCTACTGAGTTTGTTCTGCAAGTGTTTGGGATATCCATCCAATCAAATAAATCCATGGACAGGGTTCTGACCCACCCACCGTCCACATAGAGGAAATAGGGAAGCTATCTGAGTGAAAATCTTGGCAGGTAAATGTTCATGAAGCCCCAGGACTCCTCATTCCATACCAAGACTCCAGCAGTTTAACCTAGGAGTGACACCTATAGAAAGGATGCCATGGACTATTCTGTCTCTGTCTTCCCCTTAGCCCTCCTCCTAGAAATGCACTTTCCTGTAGCTCCTGTCACTAAGTAGAGATGATCCACCTTCACACCAAGGTGAGAACCTGAGTGCTCAGAGACTGTGGAAAAGTGGATACTAATGTGGTTCTGTTGGCTGTGAGATCATGGCTGTATTTAAAATACAAACTAATTTATGAAATCAAAGGAAATATATTTCTTAGATGAAGACATGAATTTTTCATAAGATAGAACTGGTAGAGTTTTTCAGTTTGTCAAATGCATAGTGAGGTTCTGGTATCTGAGAAAATGCATTCAAGCAACATCCTAGCACCATCCACTCAGAGCTCATCAATTCCACTAACAATCCATTCCTCACATCCATATTCATGTATGGGAACCACACATCAAGTATTCAAAAGACACCTAAAGTTCCTCAGTGTCAACCATATTTCTGATGATGACAAGGTGCCTTGACCATCCAACCCCATCCAGACACATAGAGCTCTTCCATCCCACTGAGAATATAGTCACCATATCCATGTTCCTCAATGTGAACCACAGTTCAAATGTTCAAGAATGACATGAATCTCCTCAGGGTTAAAAACATTTATAACGCTGAGAAGGTGCATTGACAATCATGTTTCTATCAGACACTTACTCAGAGCTTTGGACACTGCTGTCCAGCACAATACAATGATCAACAGGACTACAAATACCTCTTATAGCAGCAACAAACTCTGAGACACTTTCCTCCATGTTTCTTAGGATTCTGAGGCTCCAATAACCACCCCAGGGTTGTAGCATGGAAATGGTATGTGTCAACAACACATGGTCTCTGAACATGATGTTGTTGGCAAGGAAGCCCACAGAGAAGGCTGGAATACGCTCAGTGAACAACTTCCTTATCTGCTTCAGCTGCTCCTTATTGGAAAATTGGTGGATCTAAGTGCCCCCTGCTGGTCCTGATAACTCATTTGTGTAACTTCTCACATGAGGATAGCTTGCTTACTTCTCTTAATTGCAATGTAGCTATTGATTTGAGAAGATATTCCAACAATGGAAGGTGAGTGGTGCCTCAAACTATGTCTCCATGAACCACACTCCTTTCTCTAGGGGCTGATAGATCTTGCAATAGAAGTGACCACTGATGAAGTCGTGAGTTAACAGACTAAAAACTAGAGATAGACAGAAGCTATAAGCTGTCTACAAGGTAGTTTTCCCATCACTGAAGCTGTACTTGAGACAGAAACTTCAAAACACCACACAGAGGAACAAATGTGGCACTTAAAGATCAGTTCCAACCTACAGGAAGTATTTGCCCATCTGAAAAGTAACTAGAATTTTTAAAAAGTGAGCTGTGGTTCACTCTGCTTGCGAACTCAGCATATGTATTACAGGTGAGCTGTATGGTTGTGTGTAAAGACTTAGCAGGTGTGGTGTTTTCCTTTTTCCATGTATCTTTAAATATAAGAAATGTTGAGTAGGTCCTGAGGCAACGCTCTTCTCTCAGGATCTAGCTCCCCAAAGCTCAGTATTCTCTTATTGATGGAAGGCCATGACTAATGATTTTCAGAGTCTTGGATGGATTGCTGAGGCTTTGAGAATGACAGCTCTGGTTCTGAATTACCTGCTAAAAGCTCCAGTGTGTTAGTGTAGCCATGACCAATGTATATGACAAATTTGTTTGTGGGTGTGTTTGTGTGTGTGTGAATATATGTGTGTCCCTGCAAGTGAACAGATGCAGAAAATCATTGACAGAATTCAACACACCTTCATGTTAAAAGTTTTAGACAGATCAGAGATAAAAGGCACATGCCTAAGTACAATAAAGGCAATATAAAGCAAGCTTAGAAACATCATCAAATTAAATGGTGAGAAACTTAAAGAAATTCCACTAAAGTCACGGATAACACACACTCCCTACTCTCACCAGAAGTCTCCAATATTGTACTTGAAATCCTATCTACAGCAATGAGATAACTATATAAATCAAGGGGAAAGAAATGGGAAAATAAAAATATCAAAGGGTCTCTATTTACAAATGAATGTACATGTAAGTGACCACAAAAATTCTACCAGAGAACCTCTACACCTGATACACACCTTCAGGGACATGGCTGCATTCAAAATTAACCTTAAAAAATACAGTAGACCTCCTAAACCCAAACATCAAAGGGCTGAGAAAAAATAGAGAAACAGCAACCTTCACAGTAGAAACAAATAGTATAGGATACATTGGTGTTACTCTAACCAGTAAAGTAAAAGATATGTATGACAAGAATTTCAATTCTCTGAAGAAAGAAATTGAAGAAGAAATCGGAAGATGGAAAGTTCTCAATGCTCATGGATTTATAAGATTAACATATAAAAATGGTAATCTTACCAAAAGCAATCTACAGGTTCACTGTAATTCCCAACAAAACATCAACAAAATTATCTACAGATTTTAATTTAAAAGAACAATTTTCAAATTAATATGTACAGAACAACAACAAAAAAGCTGCCATTTGATTTTTTTAAAAATCCTATACAATAAAAGAACTTCTGCAGGTACTCTATATTGCTGATTTCAAACTTGACTACAGAGAAATGCTAAAAAAAACTGCATGGTACCACTATAGAAACAAACTGGATAATATATGGAATCAAATTAATGGCCCAGAAATAAACACACACACCAATGGACATTTGACTTTTAACAAAGAATCCAATTCCATAAAATGGGAGCAAAAGCATCGTCAACAAATGATACTTGTACTAACTGAATGTCTACATGCAGAAAATGCAAATACTTCCATAATTATTACTCTGCACAAAACTCAAATTTCAACTGGATCAAACGCCTCAACAGACCACAGGGAGCTTTGTGGAGGGGGTGGGGAGAATAGAAGGACCTGGAGGGGAAAAGAACTCCACAGGGAGACCAACAAAGTTAAATGCCATTGGCTCAGGGGGATTATGAAGACTGAAGCAACAACCAATAACCATGCTTTGACTGGATCTGGGCCCCCAACACACATGTAACAGATGGGCAGTTTAGACTTCATGTGGGTCCTCTAGTAAGGGGAGCAGAGGCTGATTTTGACATGGATTCTGTTGCCTCTTTCTGATCAGGAAACCCCTGGCATGGCTTCCTTGCCTAGCCTCAGGGTAACAGAATGTGCTCAGTCTTGATGCCACTTTTGAAGCTGTGGTGGGTTTGGGGAACTCAACTTTTTTTTGTTAAAAGTGGGGATATGGGGATGAGGGAGGAAGGGAGGGAGGAAGGGATCATATAGAGATTAGGGACATGGAGACATCAGGAGGTAAAGGGAATAAATATAAAAAGTCCTTAGCTAATGTGAACAGAAATTGCTTTTAAAGTAAATACAAGAATTGAAAGAAAGACAGAGGGCTGCAGAGAGGGGAAGTTTAGCAATCTCATACTAGTGAATTCACATCTCATGTGTTATCCCTAGGAAAAAAAAGAATATAAACCCACCCACAAGGTATGTGCATTGTATCTCTGAATAACATGAACTTGGATTTTGTTAAATAATTTTCATCATCTAAGGAGATGATCATGTGAGTTTTTTTTTTTACAGTTTGTTTATATGTTAGATTACACTGATGGATGTCTGTATATTGAACCATCACTGCATGCCTAGGGTGAAGCCTACTTGGCTGTAGTGGATATTTTTGATGTGGTTTTGGATTTGGGTTGTGAATATTTTATTCAGTATTTTTGCATCAATATCATAAAAGAAATTTGTCTGAAATTCTCTTTCTTTGTTGGGTCTTTGGATGGATTAGGTATAGAGGTTACTGTGGTCTTAGAATGAGTTTTGTAATGTTCCTTCTGTTTCTATTCTCTGTAATAGTTTAAAGAGTATTTGAATTAACTCTTCTGTGAATGTCTGGTAAAATACTGTACTGAATCCATCTGCCCCTGGGCCCTGGGCTTTTTTTTGTGGGGGGGAGATTTTGATGAATGTTTTAATCTTCTTAGGTTACATAAGATAATTTCATTTGCTTACTAGGATATGATTTAACTTTGGTAAGTGGAATATATCAAATAATTGTCCATTTCATTTAATTTTCACATTTTGTGGCATATAGGCTTTTGAAGACCTAATAAGTCTTTGGATTCCTTCCTGTCTGTTGTTTTCTTTTATGTTTTTCTTGATTTGGAAAGTGTCCATCTGCCTTTTGCTAATTTGGCGAAGGGTTTGTCTATCTTGTTGAGTTATTTTTCCAGTTGAGGAATTCATTCTACTCTGTGATAAACTTCCCAGGAGAGGAACATGGATTTTAATAACTAACCAGAGTGACCTCTATTGTGTCATTCAAAGCAAAGGTTCTGACTAACATATAACATATATGAAAGTTTTTAACTGAGAGGAAAACACTTTAGGTGAGTCAGGCAACATTCTTGATGTCCCTTCTCTGCACTTGTTCCTTGTGTTTTGCATAATTTTTTATTTACATTGTTTCTTTTAACTGTCTCAGCTCAAATATTTAGAAATGATGCATATGATATTGATATAGAAATAATACAGTTTCTTAGAAGAAATTACTCTGAACACTTAAAGAATAATAATGAAAAATACTTCAGAGGGAAAAAAACCAAATCACAAGAGAAAAATCCACAATAAGATTTTAGAAACTTATTACACTACATTTTACCATTATGCACATTAAATATGCATCATCATTAAAGCTCATTTTTGTCTCAACTTCTGCTGACACGTTGGGCAATTTAGCAAAGACAGAAGACTTAGAACCTGTCAACTGTAAAAATGTGAGATTTACACACTAAAAATATTGCCAAAATTCTCCATCTTTTTTTCCTTCCTTCCTTCACTTCCTTCCTTCCACTATTCATTCAATTCCTTAATTCAATCCTTCCTTCTTTTTTTATTTAATTTCTGAATAAATTATTTAAATTAAAAAATTATTGTATACATACTTTAGGTAGGGATTACACTGAATTTTTAGATTGCTTTTGGTAAGATGGCCATTTTTACTATGTTGATTCTCCCAATCCACAAGCATGGGAGATCTTTCCATTTTCTGATATCTTCTTCAATTTTTTCCTTGGAAAACTTAGAGTTTCTTCATACAAGTCTTAGTATCATTTTTTCTAGAACTCATATGCACAGAGGTCCCTAAAAGCACTGATATATTTACTTTCCTTGATTTCTTCAGTGACAGATGTCCACACAGTTGTCTATAGCAATACCAAAGGATACATTTCTATTCTACTCAGCAGACCAGAGAAACTCCCCTAAAATGGACCACATCTTGAGAAACAAAACAAATATTAAAAAATTCACATAATTAAGGTCAGTGAGAAAACTCATCTAGACACAATGTAAAGTATCTTAAAATCTACAGTGGACAAAGACTAATTCCACAATTTCATGGAGATCAAACAACTAGATAAAAGAAGAAATCAGAAAGAAATTAAAATGTTAAAAATTCATGTATTAAATGAAAGTGAAAACACAACACCAAACCTTCAGAACAGATTGAAAGCTTCTAAAGAGAAAAATTTATTCTTCTGTGTTTCAGTTTTCTCTGTCTCTTTGCATGATGTTCTCATATTATTACCTCACAAATGACTCTGGGTATTCCAGAAATTAGCCCGCTATGTGAATTTCTGCCTCTATATCTTCACAACACTCGCAGCCACAGGCTTCATCACAACTGACTAAACATGACTTTATTGTTGTTCTGCTGCTGTCAGCACAAGTTTATGGGGATATTAAATTGGTAAAGAACTTCAAATGCATAGAGTTGCTCCTGGCTCAAGACCATTAATTCAGCACTCATGACACTCATCATCCTCTTCAGAGATACATGAGCACAGAGTCTATGCCTGTATGAGAGATTTATAATGGAAGCATTAAGCTTTTCCTAATAGGTAAAAGAGAAGTTAATGGTAGACCAGGGCTTCATGTAGCTGTGACCATGCACTGCCTCACTGAACTGCCTGGAAGAGGCATGATCTTCAGGAAAGAGCATAATGTCTGCTCAGTGTTGATGAATAAACATTTCCATCTCAGCTTTGCACGATTATTTTACCCTCAAAATGCCTGGTTTGCGTAGACTGTGTTTGGGTTTTTGGAGGCAACTCTCCTTTACCTGATATCTACTCTGTATGGTTTAATCTCTGTCATGAAAGTCTACTAGTAAATCTTGTATAAGACAAATCTATTACATTGAGTTCCTTCTACTTAAATCTTACCTTGATGTAATCTATAAATAAAACTATATCATAACTGACAATATGCTCTCTGTGCTCACCTAGCTGGTACATGGGCTCATTTTTGTTACTCAAACTCTGATGAAGGAGAAGCCCTGAAACGGTTTAGAAATAGTATTGTACTCTCAACAATCTGCTATAGCTCAGGAAGGGTGTCCTAGAAATCCAATGTTATTGTGATACATCAAGGAAGAAAATACAGAATTCCATGGGGTGGTGATAACTTTGCCTCTTCTTGATAAATTCAGCCTGCCCCACCTGAAATTGGCCCTATGAACATTCATGGACCCATCAATTCAAACTTAAAAGAACACAATGCTCACAATGAAGTTAAGTATTATAACACAAAGGGAAACAATGTTTTTGCCTAAAAGGACACATGAAAATGAAAAGTATGATGTTATTCTTGAATACCAAACATGAATTTCTTCACTTATAGTTTCAGGAAACAATATAATTTATAACACCAATGAGTGGTGACTCTGCAAGCTCTCAAATGCTTGGTATTGAAGGGGAGTGGATTATTTGCTTTTTCTTGACTGGAGGGACATGTGATTTGAAAAACCCTTTTCAGCAGTAAATTTCTGTCTCAGGGATTCACTCTTGGTCTATTTACACATCCAGGATCCTTTTTGGAGATCTCCTCTTCCTGCAGTGTGAAGTGTCTGGGTACTTGAAAATAATCAGAAGGTACCAGATAAGTCATTGAATCAAGGTGCTACAGCCACTTAACAGATGCCTTTCTAGTACACTAGAGAATGTCATTCAATTCAGAGGCCAGAACTGGAAGATTCCCCTGCATTGTGATCAATCCCTGCAGCAACTTGCCTCGGTTTACTCTGTGTGCTATAGTTAATATGCAGCATCCTGGCTAGAGGGACCTGAGGATGATAAGACTCATATGGGCTCCTTCAGAGGCCATAGCAGAAATCTGGGCCACCATTGGGATTCACCTTGGCTTACCCTTTGTGCTGGAACTGGTCTTTATCAATGCATCATCATGGATTCTCCTTTCTTATTGTTGTATTAAAAAAAAGAAACATGTCAGTGGAGGTTGTTACTGGTGGAGATGTTGAAAGGTATGTTGTACTGTAGTGGTAAACTAAACCAACATCACTTTACTCATAGATGTCCTTTTACAAAGTTGACAAAGGCACTATAAGACAGTGAGGTGGCAGCAGAAAAAAAATGAATGCTCAAAATGATCTTCTTCAAGCAAGTCCCAAGGCTAATCTTCTCTGTCATTTTATACTCAGGGCAGCTTCCTGTTCCTCCAGGGTTTCTGACAGACTGAGGATGTGGTTGCAACACTGTGTCTTGCACAGTAATAGACCGCAGAGTCCTCAGATGTCAGGCTGCTGAGCTCCATGTAGGCTGTGCTGGAGGATGTGTCTGCAGTCAATGTGGCCTTGCCCTGGAACTTCTGGTTGTAGTCAGTAGTATCAATTAAAGGAATAATAATTCCAATCCACTCCAGGCCCTGTCCAGGCCTCTGTTTCACCCAGCTTAAACCATAATCAGTAAAGGTGTAGCCAGAAGTTTTGCAGGACAACTTCACTCTGGACCTAGGCCTCACAATCTCAGCCCCAGACTGCTGCAGGTGGACCTGAGACTGGACACCTGAGGATAGAAAGGCAGAGTGGGTGACATTGTCACCTCAGTCCCTGTGTCCTCTTCAGATTTGGATCTGGTGAGCCCCTTACCTGTGGTAACTGACAGGAAGAAGAGGATGATCCAGCTCCATTCCATCCTTAGGGACAGTGTGTTCACTGACTGTGGAGAGAACACTGATTAGATGTTGTTTTGGGTGTGTGGACATCCCTGTATTTACCACCATAGACTCAAGTATTTGCATATTTATGAGCATAGTACTTCTTCGATAAGGCCCTAGACCAATCTGGGTCAAGAAGTAGGATCCTGAAGTTCAAGTTGTAATCCTCTGAATAAATGCATTCCATACTCCCTCCTTTCTTTCAGAAAATGCAATTAACATTTGTGTGAGAGGGTTGCATCATTGACTCATCTGTGACAAGTTAAACTGCCAATCATTCTCAGCACTGTCACCATCTCGAATGTCTCTATCAGTCATTACACATTGCACACTCAGAGCTGAAAGCAATGCTAATCTACTTGATATAAACATAAATATTTATAAGTCAGCTCAACAACATGACCATTAGCAGTACAACTCTGGTCTGCTAGGACTATGTCATCTCTAGCCATGGACTTTAACCATGATTGCCTGGGACAAACTCTTGCCTATGGTTCAGGCCAGAAATCCATTTTAGAAAGAAGTTGGTCACTATATAACATCCAGGCAGTAATAGGTACATCTTAACTGAAGGCTGATGTTGTACATTGCAAGGTCTGGTACTGCATGAGATCACTGATGTCTTTGTTCTTCCTTGAAGCTACACAGCACCTTCCTGCATTGGAAACCTGACCCACAGGGAAAACTTACAGATCAGTTAGATTTTTGTGTGTCCTACAATCACAGTCTTTATCTAATAGTTGAAAGGCAGATGAAAGGAATTTTAACATTCTAATTTAACTTCATTCAGTTGATGGAAAGCAAGAATGCAAATGACAACATGGAGGTCATGAGAGGCTACTCCTCTCTCACCCTTTATGGGAGTGTAGACAAGTGTACTGACTTTGGAATCAGTTTGGCGATTTCACCAAAAATAATGTATAAAACTATGCTGTTTCCCAACTACATCCCTAGAAATCACATACTCAAATGACTCTACATGTTATTATAGAGACACATGAACTTCCATGGTTATTCACATCATGTTATTCATGCTTTATTCACAGTAGATAGAAAATGGAATCATCCTAGATTTCCAAAAAATGTACAAAAAGATAAGATTGTAGACTGTATTTGCCATTGTGGAACTTGGTTATCTCAATATGGATGTTATTTCACCAATAATCTCTCTAGGATTATAGCATGGAGATTGTATATGTGTCAACAATACCATAGTCTCTGAACATAATAATGTTCCCATTGAAATCCACAGAGGCTGCTGGAATACACTCAATGAACAACTTCTTTTTTATTAATTGATTTATTCAGATTACATCTCAATTGTTATCCCATCACTTGTATCTTCCCTTTCCTTCCTCCCTCCCGCTTTCACCCATTCCCTTCCCCTAGGTCTATAACCAAGGGAGACCTTATCCTCAAGTATGTGGGGAGCTGCCTTAGTGGCTCTTGGCTTAAAACATTGGACAATTCCACCTTGTCTGTAGACGTCATTTTCTATACCTCTGCCTGGCACATAGCAGGTTCGGGTCACCCAGGCCACTCAACCTGGACCCTGGGAACTGCTGCCAGACACATAGTGGGCTCCTCCCATTCCTGGGAAGATGCTTGCTTATCTTGCATCCATAGCTGCGTTCCCTCAGAGATCACTCCCTTATCTTGGAGTTCTTCCTTCCAAGGATGATAACAGGACATCTGCCATAAGATTGCCAGAGCAACAATGCTTACCCCAAATGCCCTTGCCCCCAATATTGCCTATATAAACCCTGTAAGAACTTTCAATAAATGGGGCTTGATCAGAATCAAGACTTGTCATCATTTCTTTGTGTCTTCTGTCCTTTTTTCACTCCTGCACCCCTTCCCAGGTTCCATGTGAAGAACCTGTGGGTGTGGGCACCAATATATGATCATAGGCTATCAAGTCTCACTTTGGAAGCCTGCTTATTCCTTCTCTGAGTGCCACCAGCCTCCCCACCAAGGGGAAGTGGTCAAATATGGGGTACCAGAGTTCATGTCAGTGTCAGTCCCAGCTCTCCACATAACTGTGGAGAATGTCTGGTCTATTGGCTAGGTCAGAGTAGGGGTTTGATGTTTAGTGCTTGTATTGTCCTTGGTTGGTGCAGTATTTTGAGAAGACCTCCCTGGGCCCAGATAAACCTGTCATGATGTTCTTTTTGTAGGTTCCTAGGACCCTCTGGATCCTTCCATTTCCCCATTCTTCTTTATTTCTCTTACCTAGAGTAAACAGCTTCTTTATCCCTTCAGGTGCCCCTTACTCCTTACACAATTGGTGGATCTGCACTGCCCTCTGCTGGTCCTGAGAACTCACTAGTATAATTGATGTGTTTCCTTTGGAGACCTGGTTAGGTCTCAGGATTGACATGTTTCACAGAGCAAGCTTGATGCCTCCCTTTATGTTCACAGTGTAGTACCCAATCATATAAATACTTTTGGTGTATCACCATGCGATGTCTTCAACAGAGCCAATACCAGCATGGATCCTGAATCCTCACAATCTTGGTGATACACAAAACATTTTTAAAATAAATCATAGTCTCAGATAGTTTTATCCAAATAAAACAGATAAATATATCAACTTCACATACACATGTTCATCATCAGAGTGAGGCTTTACTTGAGAACAATGCAGAGGGACAGATAAGCATGATGCTTCATGTACTTTGTCTCTTGATTTCAGCCTGCATGAGCACTCCCACCTGTGTGTGTGTGTGTGTGTGTGTGTGTGTGTGTGTGTGTGTGTGTGTGTGTGT
>CAJQZA010010244.1:125236-157313 GCA_907164435.1 Acomys dimidiatus
TGTGTGTGTGTGTGTGTGTGTGTGTGTGTGTGTGTGTGTGTGTGTGTACTTATACACTCTGGATGTATACAGGTATGTATGTAGATCTTGGTGCCTGCTGGAGATCTCAGGGGTGCAGAAAGAGCCATGGGCAGGAAGCTGGATATTCCTTTAGAAACCTTCCTCAGATTGGTGGGTATGGACTCTGAATGGCAGGCGGTTCTCAGGGAACTGCCTGCAGCTCTCAGTTTGTTTATGACCATCAGGCCTGACTTGGTTACTTAAGCACCTGAGGTAGGGCCTTCTTGCCAGAGGAAATCCCAGAGTCAGATGCCTACAACTGGGTTTCTTGTCCTGAGGTTAATGGGATCCTGCTGTGTAGACACTGTGCTAGGATATTGTACTTGCTGAGCACAGGGATTGCCTTCAGTTCTCCTCTGATATATGATCCTCAGGACCAACTGTGCTCCTCAGGAACCTGGGTGTCCTCCTCTCACCAGAGAAATTCCAGAGTCAGTTGTCCTGAACCTAGCTCTCTAGTTCTGCAAGATTAATGAGTTTATGCTCCCCAGACACTGTGCTCCTTGGGCCCAGCTATCTTGGATAATCTGTGAGCTCAGACGTCTGGTTGTTCTCCTTTGGGAGATGTATTTCCCTTTGGAGATACAGTTGGGGCTGTCTCTGTGGATCATGGGCATCAGAGGGTCTGCAGCTGGAGCTTGCAGTTTTGTATCCATAAGGTATCCACCAATGGGGTGGCGGGAGTATGCAGGTGGCAGGAGGCTGAGACAGCCATTGGTTGCAACTCAAAGATGTTTTCCAGGATACGCAAGATAAAATGAGGTTGGATCTTCTGGTTCCCTCACCATGGCCTTTTCTTTCACCTGGGAAAGACAGACACTGCAGTTTTGGGGTCCACTCCTATAGCCTGTCAGACATTCTACAATTACTGCTGTTCCTCTGATCTGATAAACCATTAGCACCAATATCTTGTATCTCTATTCTTATATTTCTTGACACTACCATGTTTCTTTTACTATGGTAGACACTTTGATTTATAAATTATTGTGCATTGCTATACATAATTGTATGTACAAACACAATTGCCATCTACTAGTGTCTCTGTCATATACTTGGGCTGTTTCTGATTTGTCAAATGCCCAAGTAATTACATAGAGAATTTTTATCAATATGTAAAACGTTGAAGTTTTTCCAAATAGCTTGTATAACTTAAATTAACTCATTTCTACTAACTTACATTCTGCCATAGGGATTGCTATGTCTTCTCAGCCCTGGCAACAATTTGATCCTCTGTGTGAGCCTGGCTAATCCATCTGTACCTGATTCTTTCCCATTGTTCCTATCTCTCCTGTAGTCCTGCATGTCCTCTCTTATTTTGCTATAGGCCAGTCATCTCTTACAAAACACTGAGACAGGTGATGCTTCTTAAAAACAACAATACCTAAATTTGGCCTGTACTTTGATCTCTGCCGCTACAAAATTCAGTATTTTAAAAATTACAAGACAACCTTTACATAGTGCACAAGAGATTATGCCAACAGGTTCATATCTAGCTATGGGCTTGTGACCATGTTTTCACGAATTATGCAATGTTTAGGTATGTGGATGGGCCTGGAAAAAACATGGTGAATGAGGTCACCCAGGTACAGAAAGTTAAATGCGTCACAATTTAATTCATATATTGTTCCCCTATTTGAATGTGTGTGTTTTTGTAGAAGCCTAGAGACTAAAAATGGGCCATTGGGATCTGAGGAAGCAAAGGAAATAATATAGTAAACTGTAGATAAAAGGAAAGCAGAGAGTGCAGATGCAGGATGCAAAGTGCTTCAAACCTGAAATGGTGTTGGAAAATCCAGAAATGAGAATGTAGTGTTGGATAAACCAAATTTAAGTGTTGTAAGAAAGGCAAGATGAGATGTAGCATCTTTCAATGTAAGTAAAAGATACATATATTGAAAGGATATAGAGTGCATGTAGCATGTCCAAACAAAGAAGAGATACTTGAAGTAAAGCAAAGGGCATTATGGAGTAAAAAGAAACACAATTTTAATACAATTACACTTTTAATTTTCAAAGATTTATTTATTATGTGTACAGTGCTCTGCCTGCATATACATTTGCACACCAGAAAAGAGCACTGCATCACATTATAGATGGTTGTGAGCCACCATGTGGTTGCCAGCAATTGAGCTCAGGGGCTCGGGAAGAGCAGACAATGCTTTTGAAATTTGACTCATATTTCTAGATCCAACAATTACAATTTTATTTCTATAAGAAAATGCTGAAGTATAATGAACAGTACATAATTGCATAGTATAAATTTGCAAAAGTTTTTATCTTGTGTTGGTGGGATAAATTTCTGTTCAGATTATCATGTGGTCTTATGGATCTGCTGATATAGAATTTTAATAAAAATAATAAAATTAAGGAAAGTTTATATGAAACTGCTGATATGCAGATAAGACTTGGAATTTAGTTGTTAGTTCTGTCTCAGTGTTCTGCTTTTAGTCTTCCTCTATGTTTATGTAAGATATGTGATATGCAAAAGACGAGTTGAAATCACAAGGGTGAACTTTGTGTTTTATTTTAACTGGGGAAACTTTGAACAGAGCTACCTGCTGGGTGGACAGTGCTGATCCCAGAAGACACAAGATATCAACTGAAAAATATCTCAGTGCCAGTCACATAATAAAACCCTATGAGTTAATTATTTGAGAGCCCCACACCAGGTGCCAGAAACGATATGAGAGATTCCCACTGCTTTTACTTGCCGACAATAAATCCATAATAAGGTTCTATCTCTTAGAAAGAATCTAAGCCCTGCATAGATTATAAGAACCAGAGGGAGCAGGGAAAAGAACCAGAGGGAATGGATCATTCCAAGGAAAATGTCTTCTAGAACAAAACCTCAAGTACATTTGAAGTACAGATATTTTGACATCATGCACAGGGTCTGCACAGACTGAGTCCAAATTGAGTCCCAGTGTTGAGAAAGGGACATGGCCAAATGTTTTTACCCCTAACCAAGAAGTTTATGAAACTGACACTCACTTCAAAAGGAAACATTCATTTTCTCCAATGGAGCATCAATGGATATATTCATTAAGAAAATCATTAACCTCGCTTAAGGATGGATACATGTGCAACAATAGAAAGCCAATACAAACTAACACAATAGTATTTTCATAGGTGTTTTCCCTTATATCATTTTGTTTGTGCTTTTCTTTTTGTCTCTCATTTTTGCCTGTATATCATGGTGATAGTGTTGTATTTTAGGGGTTTTCTTGTGAATATGTGTGTGTGTTTATTGTTTTTAATTCCTACTTATTTATTGCTTTCTACAGAAAGATTGAAAGGGTTGTAAATGGTTATGTTGGGAAAGATCAGGAATAAATTTAGGTAGGGGAATCAGATATCAGAAATAAATAAATGATGATAGTGTAGGCTGTGTTGGACATTTTGTGTGCATCCAGTATGGCTCTGTTCTGAAATATGTCTACATGGTTTTCCTTCTAAAAATTGGGAGTAGTCATATAATCTATTCAAGCCCATAACCAGGATTCTGCTTCACCCAACATCCCCATATAGGAAATAGGGAAACTAACAAAGTCAAAATACTTCATGCAACATTTGTTGATGCTCCAGGACTCCTCAGTACAGCCCCAGACTGCAGCAGCTGAACCTAGGACTCACAACTATAGACAGGATGCCATGAACTCTTCAGTCTCTGGCTCCCCCTTAGCAGACCAGTAGTGTTCAGCTTTTCTTATGTCCCAGACCATTATGGTCTCAGGCTCTTGGCCAATATAGCAGAGTCCAGAAAATGTTCAATATCATACAGTGTACCTAAAACCTAGTCGTATATTGCTTGGTTACTTTCTCAAGATTGATGCTACTGTCACACCAGCTAATCTTACTGACAGATCACCATTGATCATCTAAGAGTTAGTTGCAGGGTTGGTGTTTATGTTCCTTCTTTGACAGAATGCAGAGATCATTTGAGTAAAACGAACAGTATTCAGTAGGAGTGGAAGACCAAAAATGGTACCACTGGGAATTATCCAGTTTTAATAAATTGAAAAATGTATTTTTAACAATATGGCTGGTGTTCTTTGTATAGTTATGGCCCCAATCGATTTGTATGTTTCAATGCATAATCACAAAGAGTGGCTTTATTGGGTAAGGTAGCCTTGTTGGAGAAAGTTTATTTTTATTGGAGGAAGCATGTCCCCAGAGAAGGTGTGGCCTTAATGGAGTATGTCCTCATGGGGGAAGGTTTTGAGGTTCCTTATGTTCAAGCCATTCCCATTGTGAGACAGTCTCCTGCAGCTGCCTGAAGATTAAAGACATAGAACTCTCAGCTCCTTCTTCAGCACTATGTCTGCCTAAATGCAGCCATGCTCCCTGCCATGGCAATAAGGAACTCCATCTGTAAATCTGTAAGCCAACCACAAATAAAAGTTTACACCAGATGACGTGCAGAAAGCATGGTGTCTCTTCACAGCCATGAAAGCCAAAGTAAGTCAAGGGCCTCACTATCTGTTTCATGGCAGTGAGCAATAGCCTTAGTGTGGCTATTTGGGAGTTTCCATTTGGGCCTTTTGATGAGTTACTTGATTAATATAACCCATTCCCTGAAATGGAGGCTTCATCTGATGAGGAAAGATGTCTGGGTGAATCTTTCTTTCCCCATTATTGTGTGATTCCATTTAGATTTTTTTCATTTATCTATATATCTTTAAATGTTGCTACTGAATGAACATCTAGGTTGTTTCCTCTTCCCAGCTGTCACAAAAAAGTCTGCCATGAATATGCTGAGCAAGTGTTCCTGTGGTATGATGGAGATTCTTTTGGGTATATGCCCAGAAGTAGTAAAGATGGGCTGTAAGCTACAACTCTTTTCAGTTATTTCAGGAACCACCAGTTTGATTTCCATGGTGGTTGTACTAATTTGCACTCCCAAAAGAAATGGAAGAGTGTTTCCCTTGCTCCACATCCTCAGCAGCATGAGCTGTCACTTGAGGGTATTTTTTTGTCTTAGCCATTCCAACAGGTGTAAGATGGAATCTCACACTCATCTTGATTTATGTTTCCCAGATAACTAAGTGTGTTGACCACTTCTTTATGTGCTTCTCAGCCATTAGACATTCCTCAGTTGAGAATTCTCTGTTTAGCATTCCACTCCATTCTTAACTGACACTGAATTGCCACCCAGAAGGCATGCATGTGGTGGAGTTAGGCCCCCTGCATATATGTAACAGTTGTGTAGCATTCAATTCAGAAGCCAGGACAGGAAGATTCTCCTGCATTCTGGTTAATCCCTGATTTCCAGGAGTAGGAGACTAGGGTGTTCTTTATAAACTTACTGGTATTTCCGACAACATTTTAAATTCAACATAGATTTGGAATATCTAGAGCAAAGAATTGGTCTACAGGGTTCATGCCTACACATTCCCATAGGATTGCATCCATATGCAGCACATGACATTCAGGTTTTCACAGACAGTGAATAACTGCTGTAGAACATGCAATATTAAGGTTCTGAGCAAAAAGTCTTCATATTGAATTCTTTTCTTTGAGATTACCAAGTACTACAGGTCTCCATGTGTGTTGTAATTCACCCACTACCCAAAACCAAGTATTTTATAGAAAAAGGGAGACAACAGGGTTTGCAATGGACTGTGAAAGTTGATGCTGCATTATTGTTCTGTAAATGCTTAAGAATGTAGAATGTTACTGAGACTGCGAGGGAAGGAACAATGGGCCAAAAGCTTGTACATACAGTGAGGTGATAGATGATTTCTATTAAAAAATGTAATAATACTTTTAACCATCTTACAGGAATTATCATTATGTGGCAATGCTTTCTAAAATAAGTATATCTTAGAATCTAAGAGACTGGAACTTCTGCTGGTACACACAGCCAGAGTTAACAACATACCTTCAAGTTATATAAGAATTTGGTCGATTAAATGAGTTTTTGTTTGACCATAGGTTGGTGATTTGGATTTTCCAGACCACATTCATATTATTATTCCCATGTATTGCAGCAAATTTCTTCTCATAATACAGAGATATTTTATCATTCATTGCTGGAAGCAATCACACACTGGGTTGGCAAAAGCAAGCAAGTGAGCTTCCTTGATGCAACCCACTCCTTCTTGCATGACTGATGTGTGTACCAGGTTTAAGCAGGACCACTTATTGTTGCTATACTGCCTTTCCATTCTTGTGCCTTATATCTGACATATATAGGCAAAGACCCTCACTACCTATAGAATAATATTCCTCCATAAGTGCTGGTCTCTCTGTTGGCCATATTGCCTACAGATGATTTCATAATTCCTGCAATGCTTTCTAATTGATTCAAATAACTTTAAACCCTCCTCTAATATAGCAAAAATTTCCAGGAGCTCTATGAACATCCATGTGAATTATAACAAGAAGAAACCAAGATTGAAATAAATTAATAATCAAAGAGGTGCATTCATTTTAGGTTTGCTCCAAGCATATGGCCTATGTGTGCATCACGTTAAAAAAGGGAATATGAACATAGAAACATAGAAACACATTCTTCTGTTCAAAACAAGAGAGACACCTGTGTCTTAGAAAAACCTTCACAAGAAAAACTCTTTCTTTGAACACATATCATACATGTGATATTAGAAAAAGGGAAAACTTCAGCTTTGAACTCAAAATGAGCATATAGCAAATCTATTGCTTTAACCTTGTAATAAAGTACATAGTTAGATATTAGGATCAATAATCCTACTGTAACTCCCTTTTTATGAAACTATTTCATCTATTTTTGAATGAAGTAATTTCTTACATACATAGAAAATCTTTGTATTATATCGTAGAAAAACATGAGAGAATTAAACAGTTATTGAAGACATCTGCTTCATCCAAAAACGTGTCTGTCTCTCCATTTACATGTCTGATTGTCTGTATATATGATTTATATGTATGCATGTATATATGTATGTATTTATGTATTATATGTGTATGTTTATATCTGTATGTTCATGAATATGTGAATGAATGCTGTCTCTGAGAGCACCTCCTTTTTTTTTTTTTTTTTTTTTTTTTTTTTTTTTTTGCTAAAGACAGTATATGTGCATGCCTGTGTGCGGTCGTAAAAATCTGCTTGCTTTGTCTGCAAAGGTGTAAGTAGCAAGGCTACCAGCCTGAAAGATGAAGAGTTATAGTAAGTACATAGAGAAACACTAGCCACCAGCTGGCCATTCACCATTGCTATGACCTGCCCCAGTTTACTATGCATGCTGGATTTGGTCTCTAGCATCCTGGTTAGAGGAACATGAGGAAGAAAAGTTTTGTCGCTGTTAGGGCCTCACCTGGGCTGCTGCAGAGTCCCTAGCAGGAAGTTGGGCTACGACTGCAACCGACCTTAGTTTACCCTGTGTGCTGGAACAAATGTCTATAAATGCATCATCATGGTTTCCTCTTTTTATTGTTTTCTTAAAGAAGAAACGTGGTAATGGAGGTGGTCACTGGTGAAGATGAGGAAAGCTCTGATGTACTGTAGGGGCATCCTAAATCAACATCACTTTACTCATAGATGTCCTTTCTAAAGTTAACAATGACACTATAGTACTGTGAAGAGACAGAAAAGTGAACGCTCAAAATGATTATTTCTGAGCAAGTCTCCAGGCTAATCTTCCCTTTCATCTCAGTCCCCAGGCAGCTTCCTGTTCCTCCAGGGTTTCTGACACACTCAGGATGTGGTTGTAGCACTGTGTATCTCTTACACAGTAATAGACTGCAGAGTCCTCAGATGTCAGGCTGCTGAGCTCCATGTAGGCTGTGCTGGAGGATTTGTCTACCGTCAGTGTGGCCTTGCCCTGGAACTTCTGATTGTAGTAAGTATTACCATTTCCAGGATAAATATATCCAATCCACTCCATGACATGTCCAGGCCTCTGTTTCACCCAGTGTATATAGCGATCTGTGAAGGTGTAGCCAGAACCCTTACAGGACAATTTCGCTGAGGCCTCAGGTCTCACCAGCTCAGCCCCAGACTGTTGCAGCTGGACCTGAGAGTGGACACCTGTGGAAAGAAAGGCAGAGTGTATGACATTGTCACTACAGTCCCTTGTCCTCTTCAGGTTTGGAACTGGTGAACCCTTTACCTGCAGTTACAGACAAGAAAAGGATGATCCAGCTCCATTCCATCCTTATGGAAAGCATGATCACTGACTGTGGTGAGGACACTGATCAGATGTTATTTTTTAGGGTGTGGACATCCCTGTATTTACCACCATAGCCTCAAGTAATTTGAATATGCATGAATATGGTACTTCTTAGATAAGGCTCTAGGCCAGCTGGGGAAGAAGGAGGTACAAACACCTGGGTAAGGCAGCATGATGCTTACTTTCAAGTCTTAATCTTCTGAGTAAATGCATCCCACATCCCCTCCCTTCTTTCATATTAATGCAATTAACATTTGGGTAAGAGGGTGATATCACTGACTCATCTGTGTCTGAGTACTCTGCCAATCATTCTCAGCACTTTGACCATCATGAATGTCTGCATCAGTCATTACACACTGCACATTGAGAACTAAGAGTAAGACTAAGCTACTTGGTAAAAAAAAACTTAATATTTATGAGGCAGTTTGACAAGCCCATGAGCACTCTGGTATACCAGGGACTGTGTCATCTCTAGACATGGACTTTTGACCATGTTTACTTGGGACATCCTCTTTCCTATGGATCAAGCCAAAAATCCAATTAGAAAGGAGTTGGTTTCTATATAAGAACCAGGCACTAATGGGTACATCTTACCTGAAGGCTGATGTTGTAGACTGCAAGGCCTGGTACTGCATGAGATCACTGATGTCTTTGTTCTTCTTTCATGGTACACAGCATCTTCCTGCACTAGGAAACCTAGCCAACAGGGAGAATTACAGATGAGGAATCTAAGAGTTGAAAGGTAGATGAAAGAAATTTTAATGTCCTAATTTGAGCTCAGTTACGATTATGAAAAGCAAGAATACAAATGATTACATGGATGTCATGAAAAGCTACTCCTCTCTCACACTTGATGTGAGTGTAGACAAGTGTACTGACTTTGGAATCAGTTTGGATAATTCACCAAAAAAATAATAAATAAAATTATAATATATCCTAGCTACGCCCTTCAAAGCCTATATCCAAGTGACTCTACAGCTTATTATAGGGGCATATGTGGACTTCTATGTTTATTCACAGCATGTTATTTGTGATTTATTCACAGCAGGTAGAGAAGGGAATCATCCTAGACTTCCAACAAAGGACAAATATATAATGACAGTGTAGACTTGGTTGAACATTGTGTGTGCATACAGTGTGGGAACTGTCCTGAAATTTCTCTACACAGTTTGTGCTGCCAGTGCTTGGGACATCTATCCAATCAACTCAAGCTCATGATCAGGCCTCTGCCTTACACAGCATCCACATGTAGGAAATGGGAAAGCTACCTGAGCCAAAATCCTTGCAGGTAACCTTTGCCAATGCCTGCCCCCGACTGCTGTAGCTAAAACAGGAATGAGCACACATGCAGAGGATGACATGATAGCTTCAGTCTCTGGCTCACACTTGGCACTTCTAGGAAAACACTTACCTGTAACCACTGGCACCTGATAAAGGATGATCAAACTTCAGTCTAAGGTAAGGACCTGTGTGCTTAGAGACTGTGGACAAGTGGGTACTAATGTGATATTGTTGGTAATGTGGACATCTCTGTATTTACTAACACAAACTGTTAATTATGCAGTCATGAGGTAGGGTCAATATGTGATCGTTTTTCAGATAGAACTGGTAGAGTTTTTCTACATTAGTCAGTGGCATGGTGAGTTTCTGGTGTCTAAGTTAAAGCATTCATTCTCCATCCTGACACCTGTCAACACAGAGCACTTCAATCTCACTGAGAATCCAGTCACCATATCCAGTGTTCATTATTGTGAATCGCACTTCAAATGTTCAAAGACAGCATGAATCTACTCAAGGTCAACCTCATTTGAGACGCTAAGAAGGAACATTGATGACTGTGGTTTTCTCAGACACTTACTCAGAGCTTTAGAGAATGCCATCCATCACAAGGATCCATGACCGTGACTATGACTATAAACACCTCTTCTACCAGCTGCAATCTCTGGGACTCTTTTCCCATATGGCTTAGGATCATGAGGATCCAATATCCGTAATAATTATTTATTAGTGTGTCATGAACTAGTATTCTATCCAGTGAACAGATAAATCTGATTCCGACCTTGGGGATCTCAATATGGATGTTACTTAGCAAATAACCTATCCAATAGTGAGCATCAAAACGGTATGTGTCAACCCTGCCATGGTCTCTGAACATAACGATGTTGGCAATGAAATCCCAGAGCTGCTGAAATACACTCAGTGAACAACTTCCTTATCTGCTTCAGCTGCCCCTTTACTTATTAGAGAACTGGTGGATCTACAGTGCCCCCTGCTGGTCCTGGTAACTCACTTGTATAATTTCTCTCCCACAGACTGCTAACTTATTTCTCTTCTTTGCAATGCACCTATTGAGTCTGAGAAGATATCTCAACAGTGGAAGCTGAGCTGTGCCTCAAACACTGTGTCCATGAACCAGAGTCCTTTCTCTAAGGGCTGTTAGATCTATCAATAGAAGTGACCACTGATGAAGTACTGAGTTACCACACACACACACAAAAAAAAAACTAGAGAAAAACAGGATCATTAAGCTCTGTTCAGGCAACTTCCCAACTCATGAAGCTGCATTTGGGACAGAAAACTCAGAAGACCAGTAACAGGAACGAATGTGGCACTTAAAGGTCAGTTCCCAGCTACAGAAAATACATTAACATCTGAGAAGTAATCAGAGATAAGAAAAATTTGTACTGTGAATCGCTCTGTTTGATTAGTCAGCATTCCTATCAAAGGTAGGCTATATGATTGAATGTAAACACTTAGCAGGGTGGTGTTCCTTTGCCTTGGATCTTTGATGATGAAAAATGCTTACTGTGTCCTGAGGAAACATTTTTTCTCTCTGGATCTAGCTTTTCAAAGTTTAGCATCCTCATATTCATGGTCGGTCATGACTACTGGTTTTCATAGTCCTGTATATATTTGCTAAGCCTCAGAGAATGACAGCTTTGGGGCTGAATCATCTCTACCAGGTCCAATACGTTAGTGTAGTCCTCTCCAATGTATATCACAAAATGTGTGTGTGTCCCTGCAAGAGAGTACATAAAGAAAATTCACCTATGTCTACTCTTTCTCACAAAGAAGACTCACATGGACCTTCAAAGACTTGTCCTTTCTGGACCACAGCCTACTCTCATTCTGTGGCCTCCCTCTCCCTTCCCACCATGTTGTCTTTGCTCTTTCCCATGTCTTAGGCTGTCTTTTCTATTGTTTTGCTTCTCTGGACTGATGAGTAGTCACTGTTCTTAGCACACATGACTCCCATTCATCAAGGTTCTTGCCTTTAAGACATTCCAGACAGCCTGGATTTTGCAGAATCATTCATTCCCATTCATCCTTTAGCAGAACAATAGTATTTTGGGTTTTTTGGCTACCTAGATTCAGACTCTTCATCATCTGAGCAGTGCTGGAAATTGCTTCAAACTTATGCAGTCAGCCTGAAATTACAATCAGATATTACTGGTTATTCCAACAAATGATACTCTGCATGACAGGTAAACACCATTCCAGCTACAATGGTGACCTTCATGCAAGACAAAAATATATTTTCTATCTATATCCTTAAAACATCCTTATACCATCAGATAAATGCTCCAATCCCTCATCACAGAAGCTTTTGATTTTTTAATTGATGATTGTGACTATTACAGAGATCCACATTAGGTAAACATGCAGAGAAGAAGTGACCCTGGGATGCCCAACTACACTTAATACATCTTCAAGGCAAACCATGAATTTACAGCTCAGGGAAAATTCTGTAAGGAGGAAGGCAGAAAGACTGCAAGACCTAGAGAATGAGAATGCCACTTGTGATAGTATCTTCTACACAGAAAAGTGGTGATGCCCATGTGAAATCTCAACAATATTGTAACATAAAGTAGACATCCATAGTATATGGGAAATCTTCACATGTCTCCATCTATAAAAAAAGAGCTACAGGTAACCAATGGATGCTGAGAGATGGAGAATCAGTTTTCTCCAAGTACCAGCACCCTGTTTATTTGATCTCAAGTTGTAAGCTTTAAACACGTACACATAGATAAATAGATAGATAGATAGATAGATAGATAGATAGATAGATAGACAGATAGATAATTGAGTAATTTTAGTGTGAATATTGATGGGTACAGTTATAAGATATTTTAATCAAAAATATTTCAATTAAAAGTTAAAAACAGCAAGGAAATCCTCCCTCTCAAACAAATCTTTGGTAAGTGGTATGTATTCAGTGCTATCAATAACTGGAATCCAGGGCTGGGATCTTCTCTCAGAGCTGTAGGATGACTCCTGGGCTGGATTTTCTGACACAGGCAGGCGTTGTTTGCATTTGATGGTGCTGTATAATGAGCTTTGCATTGGAAACATGCAAAAGAATGCCTAGGGAAGATGAAAGAGACAAAACTAAGTAATAGAGAAAGAATTAAAGAATAATCTACTATTTATATTGTATTTATGATATAATTCAAAGTCTTATTTTATTGTGCTTTTGACCATAGACACTGCTCCATGTTGTCACAGAAAACATTGTAATTCAGTGTTGATAATTTTAGGAGTAACAAAGTTTATAAATGTTGAATTCACATATTAAATTAAAGAAATATGTTTCAAAGATGTATGTAGCTTAGCATTCATTGATGCAAAATTACTTTACCAAATGCACAGTATTTAAAAATAAAGATATGCATTCTATGTAGTACTACTTTTCTGTTTAAAAAATCTGTAAAAAATCTGCACTTTTGTCTTTCTACTTATTCTTACTCTGGCATGGCCTATGTTCCATGTAACACTCCTGTGCATGATTTCACTGTGTATAAATCTTGAAAGTAATAAGGGGGCATGTGTATGAACACACAGAAAAATCTAGAGCATCCACTCTAGGGCGCGGATCTGATGTCCTTCCATGTTTCAAGTCTTGCTTGCTTGCCCAGGATATAACACGCTATACTGATTCAGGCTAAAATTCAGTATGGAGAGCCTTAGAATTGCATCTCCATGAGAAAAAAATTCAAGCCTCAGGTTTTCAATGAGCAAATCATCCTACTATGATATAAACTATATTTCACGTGACTGCAAGGCTCTTTGAATTGTGGTTTTTTTTTCCTGGAGTTTCCCAGGAGAATAACATAGATTTACAGAAATATCTGTAATGATTTTGTCAGATCTTATGTCCTTCAAGTCAAGTGTTCTAACTTATGTGGCACATGGGACCTGGATCTTGTAGGTAGGTATCAGAGTTAAAAATGCTCTGAATAGAGTCATAAAACATGCTCAATTGACCTGATTTATGTTCTTCAATCTCTGAACAACCAATTTCTTGGTTTTTTCCTTTGCTGTTACATGTCATCAAATATGTGACAATCACATTGATCATATGAACTTGATGTCACTTCTGATTTGCAATATACTTAAGAGGACTGTGTCCAATTGCGTTTACCTTGAATGAAGATAGAATTGATTACTCTCACTCCTGTGGAAAACTGAAATTAAAATATATTATAGACAGTACTACAGTGTCATGGTAATACCTTATATGTCAGGAAGTTTGGCTTATCAATTCTATATTATAGTGAAATATCAAGGCAGGTATAAGATGGAGTTTGTGAACGATAGAAGCTTTGGTTTTTTTTTTATAAAAGTCCCATGTGAAGTCACCCTATATGGAACTTAAATTGGACTAGAGAGTTTAAACCTAACAACAATCCAACATTACTACCCTTCTTAGTCTTTCTGTTGATGGTTCCCCCAAATTCACAGCTAAGGGAATCCCTCTTTCTATCCTGAATCTGTGGTTTATATTTTCAGGCTATGTTGTTACTAATATCTTGTACATTCCTCAGAGAACATCGGAAGGATGCTAGACTGTTGAGGATAAGAAATTGCTGTTCTAATAAAAGGAACTTCAGAAACCATACATCTGATAGAAAGCTGTTATCCAAAATATATAAAGAACACAAGAATGTATATAGCAACAAACCAAACAACCCAATTTTAAAATACCAGGTACAGAGCTAAACAGAATTCTTGAACAAAGAATCTGTATAGGCAAAAAAGTACTTAAAGAAATGATCAACATCCTTAGTCATGAGGTAAATATATATCAAAACTACTTTTAGATTTTATCTTACATGTGTCAGAATGGTAAAGATAAAAATCTCAAGTGACAGCTCATGCTGGTGAGGGTGTGGAGCAAGGGGAATACTCCTGCATTGCTGGTGGGAGTGCAAACTTGTACAACCAAACTGGAAATCAGTTTGGTGGTTTCTCAGAAAATAGGTAATAATTCTATCTCAACAACCAGATATGCCACTCCTGGGAATATACCCAGAAGATGCTTCACCAAACCACAAGGACATTTGCTCATTGATGTTCCTAGCAGCTTTATTATAATTGCCAGAAACTGGACACAACTGAGATCCCTCTCAACTAAAAAGTGGATAAAGAAAATATGGTAAATTGACACAATAGACTGTTACTCGGCTATTAAAATCAAGGACATCATGAAATTTGCAGGCAAATGGATGCAACCAGAAAATATCTTTCTGAGGTAACCCAGACTCAGAAACACAAACATGGTACAAGCTCACTTATCAGAGGATTTTAGCCATAAAATACAGGATAACCATGCTACAGTCCACAGATCCAAAGAAACAAAGTAACAAATATAGCCCAATGGCTGGTTTGAATGGGGAAATGGGTAGATGGAGTTGAGAAGTGGAGCTAGAGGGATCAAATGTCAAAAATTAAAGGAGAGAGAAGTATAATGAATGGGGAGGGGGAATCTCTGGGAAAAACTAGAAATCTAGGACAATGGAATCTTCCAGGAATCTGAGGATGATGCTAACTAAGCATTCTAGCCATGGGGATATGAAACATAGAAGGGTCACATTCCTAACCAGGCAAGACTTACAATGGAGGGATGGGATATCAATCCCGCCACAAAAACTTTGACCCACAATTTTTCCTGTTTATTATATGTACAGGGATAAAGATGGAGTAGAAAGTGAGGGAATGACCAACCAATAATTAGCCCAACCTGAAACTTATGCCATGAGATATTGGCCACCCATAACATTGTTAATAATATTCTACTATACTTACAGACATGAGGCTAGCATAATTGTCATCCTACGGGTTTCACTCAAAAGCTGATCAAAATTTATGCAAAGACCCACAGCCAAACATTAGGCAGACCTTGTGGGATCTTATAGAAGAGAGGGAGGAAGGACTGAAAGATCTAGAGAGGTCAAGAACATCACAAGAAATTCTTCAAACTCAACTAACCTAGACCCATAGGGGCTCACAGAGACTTAACACCAACAAGAGAGCATGAATGAGAAGGACCTAGGCCTCCTACACCTATGTAACAGATGTACTACTTGGTTCTCATGTGGAACCTCTAACAGCAGGAGCAGAGGCTGTCTCTGACTCTGTTGCCTGATTTTTATCTATTCTCCTTACCTAGGATGTCATGTCTAGACTCAATAGATGAAGATGCACCCTGTCCTCCAGTCCTACTACAACTTGATATGCCACGGCTGGTTGATACACATGGGAAGCCTCCTCGTCTTTGAGAAAGGAGGGAAGAGGGAGGACTAGATTGCAAACAGTGATGATGCTTATGTGTCTGAAATTTATCCTCCTTTATGAATTCAGAAGGATTCTTGTAAACTACAGGAAATCCATCTCTCAGGTCAAATAAAATCCAGATAAGTACTGTGATCCATAGCTGTAATTTCACACCTATCTCCTATCTGTAATGGTGGGATTACTCTCACTTTTCACTGGTTTTGGGACTCCTCTCACTTAACTACTTGAATGCCACCTTCCTGTACCCAACAACAGCTATCAACCCTGCTCTGCATGACTGACTGTTTCTTCTCACTAACCTACAGCTAGGACTTTTTCACTGTGCAAAACCACTGCTTCTGATGTTTCTGCTTCCACTTCTGTGTCTGATGCTACTGCTGCTGCCCATGAAAGATGGCCCATTTGCCATTTCTCCAGGCTCCTCTGGTATGTCTTCTGAGAATCTCAAATCCCTATGCCCACATTAAGGGCATCTAAGATCACATGTCTCTGCAACCAAACTTGGAAAGATTCAAAACTAAATGGTTTCAATTATGGCCAGCAATCCGGTAAAACTGAAGGAAATTCCCATATCCTGACCTTTTCTTGCTCTCCCATGTTCAAGCCTTTCCTAGGGTAAAATGGAAGGAAGTTTCCCATGTTAAAACCTTTTCCTTGCAGTGCCAAAATACTCATGAATGGTCAGCATTGTCTCAAGCCTTTTCTCTTTGTTCTCCCAAGATTTTCAAATGTACACCTAAAGGGAATTTTCTCCCTAAGCTAATAACTTTGTCTTCTACTCACATATATGTTCCCGTATACTGCCTACATCTGGACATTGTAAAAGCAGCTACTCACAAGTGCTCCTGCCCAACCTGAGAAATCATGCCAGCTGGATCTGCGTTGTTGTTCCTATCTGGACATGCATTGCTCTTCCCAGGTACAGATGTTCCCAGACCCTACACAGCAAGTGCAGGAGCCTGTTCTTCTGAAACCTGGCCAATATTTCAGCCTTTTAAATCCCCTATTGCCACCCTACTGTCAGCAGAAAGTAGTTAAAATGATTATTTTGCCCCTTATCCATTGGCAAAAGACTGAAATGGTGTGCTCTAGGGCCGGGATAAACAGCTCCAGGTTCTCCCAGCACTCCTTGGTCCCTATCTGCTGCAGAGTATGGTTGACATAGCCTGCTCTCTACCTTAAACTTTCAGGAGGAAGTTTTCCATCGCCTTCACTATATAGTTTAGACATTTTGTTGCTATTCCTTTTTTTTTCTATCTCTTTTCTCCGTTACCTATATTTATACACTTTAACTTAACTTTCAATTATAAGAAATGGTAGGAATGTTAGGATTCTACTTCAATCTGCCTATTGTGATGTCACTGCTTACCTGCCACAGGGGAATGGCCCTTAATAGGGATATATAAAAGGAAAAACCTCCACATGGCCCCAATTCCCTACCCTCTTTCTCTCCCTCCCTATATCTCTGCTCTCTCTCTCTCTCTCTCTCTCTCTCTCTCTCTCTCTCTCTCTCTCTCTCCTATCATTATCTCTACTTTCTCTCTCTTCTTCTTCCTTTCTTTCTCTGGGGTACCCACACCCCTTCCTTCTCCCTCCAAGCTCATTTAATAAACTTCATACAATATAACATAACATATGCTGCCTTGTACTTTGTATTCTATCATTATCATATTATTTCAATATAACATTAGGTGCTTCAGTTTCCTTAAGCTCACATGCCCTTTGCCCAATGGACTGAGAGAGATGATGGCGTGTATGTCCATGATCTGTAAATGCTTGAAACTGTAAGTCAGTGCACCAAGACTAGAAAGTAAGTACATTTGAGAACAGAGAATGGTGTATACTCTCAAACCTATCTTCAATTAACATTATCATACATTGGATCAATAAATTAGTTTTATGAAAATTGATTTAATAACTTTTTATCAACTTATGATAGTTATATTTATGAGGCAGTATACTCTATAAATATCTCTTGCATTCTAACAGAGCAGAGCTACTTCTGGAATTTATAGCCAGAGTTTAAAACACATATTCAGGTGACTTAAAACTATGAAAGAAGTCTTTGTTTAATAAAGTGAAATATATATGGATTTTAAAATTAAAATTCATATTATACTTTATTCAAAGAAACTCCATCAAAAGTTTCAATCTTGTAGAATGCAGAGATATTTTGTAACTATACATTTTCAAAGTTTCCCCTTTCATACTTATTTACTAAGAAAGATACTTACTAATGGAGGCAGTCACTTGGGTAAAGTGTCAAGGTGCAATGTACTACAGGGACAAATTCAACTATCATCACTTTGTTTGCTGCTGTAATCTTGAAAAGTTGCCAGATGCCATATATTAATGTGAGGAGGAGGAGGCAGACAAATAGACACACACAACAATTATTTCTGAGCAAGCCTCTGGGCTAATCTTCCCTTTCATCTCAGTCCCAGGGCAGCTTCCTGCTCCTCCAGGGTTTCTGACACACTCAGGATGTGGTTGCAACACTTGTGTCTTACACAGTAATAGACCGCAGAGTCCTCAGATGTCAGGCTGCTGAGCTCCATGTAAGCTGTGTTGGAGGATGTTTCTGCAGTCAGTGTGGCCTTGCCTTGGAACTTCTGATTGTAGATAGTACCTCCACTGCCAGTATTAATAACTCCAATCCACTCCAGCTTCTGTCCAGGGCTCTGCTTCTCCCAGTGCATAAGGTAGCTGGTGAAGCTGTAGCCAGAAGCCTTGCAGGACAACTTCACTGAGGACCCAGGTCTCCCCAGCTCAGCCTCAGACTGCTGCAGCTGGACCTGGGAGTGGACACCTATGGATAGCAAAGCAGAATGAATGACATTGTCATCACATTCCCACTTAAATGTTTGAACTGGAAAACCCCTTACCATTAGATGCTGCAAGCAGGAAAAGGATACAGATCCATCCCATGGTAAGGGCCATGGTGTTCAGTGACTGTGGAGAGGACACTGATCACATGTTGATATGGTGTGAGCACACCCCAGTATGTAACAACCACACACTCACAAATTTTGCATATTCATGACCAATACACATCTTAAATAAGAAACAGGTCCAGCTGCAGAAGAAGGAGTTACAGAAAGCCTGGGTCAGGCAGCTGATGCTGATGTTCAAGTGCTAATCCTCTCTGGGGAAATGCATCCTATATCCCTTCCCTGAGCCCTGTGCAGGTGCTGTGGATGTAACATCAGGGCTTCACCTCTCACAATGTTTCTGTCCTGCTGCAGTTGCTTCAATCTGAGACAAGGTTATCAGATGACTTTACAGAAAGAGGTTGCGTTTTTACTAAGACTGGAAATCTCCAAACTCTGAATTTACAGACTCTTTCATATTCATACAATTTATCCTGGTCTTTAAGGTAGGTTGCTTAGAAAGAAAACTGATCAAAATTACCTAAATGGAAAATACATCAGAAATATTAGGACATCAAACTTTATTGCAGTAGTATCTGCAATAACTAATTATGGAAATAAAATACATATCTGTCATGAGATGAATGCATAAGGAAGATACAACTATATGTGCAGTACTACAGAACACTTTATCTGAAAGAAGAAATCTATTCAAAAATAATGAATCAATACATGCTGTGTCCCAGACGTACCCTCCCAAGAACATACTCAAATGACTCGACATGTTATTACAGAGACACTTGCACATCCATGTATATTGCTGCTCCATTCACAGCAGCTGGAATCCATGTAAATTTATAACAAATGACAAATAGATAGTCAGAGTGTGGATGTATAGGCAATAGAATATTACAGTTTTAAAACAAGAATTATGCCTTCTATAGTTACGTGGATGGACCTGGAAAAATGTGAATGAGTTCACCAACGTCCTTAAAGACAAATGATTCATGATTCCACTCATATACTGTGTCACATTTTGAATATTTTGTTTGCGTTTAATTGGCAGAAGCCAAGAGACTGAAATTGTGCCCTTAGGGTCTGAGGAACCAAGAGAGAGGATATATAAAATGAAAGCAGATAGGAAGGAGACTGGGAACACAAAGCTTCAAACATGAAGTATGTGTGAAAATGAAAGCAATAGGCACTGGTGTAGAATAAACCAAAATGGACAGTTACAAGAAATTTTGTAATTTTCTTTGTATTGATGGAATAATTTTGTGTTCAGAATATGGTGTGGTTTTATTGAATTGAGTATACATTATTTTTATCAAAAACAATAAACTTAATAAAAGTGTATGCCGAACCAGTAATATGTTGACATGACTTGTAGTTTAGATTTTAGTATTTTCTCGATGGTCTGGTTCTGATCATGCTCTACGGTTATGTGAGATGCATGTATATATAAAGATTAGTACAAATTACATGATGAGCTTTGTGTTTTATTTTAATTTGTTAGTCTTTCAACAGAGGAACCTGCATGTGTGGGCAGTGCTGCTCCCAAAAGTCACAGATTATGAAATGAACATCTCAGTGCCAGTCACAGGATAACTTCCTGTGTGTTAATGAACAGAAAGGCACCACAGGCGCTGAAAATAGTATGAGACATTGCCATTGCTCCACACTTAAGGGTGGACTCATGCCCAGGCATAGATGGCCAACACAAAGTGACCTCAATGGCATTATTATGTCTCATATCACTATGCACTTCTCTTTGTCTTATTTGACTTTTCCTATTTATTATGGTCCCAGAGTTGTATTTTCATTGTGTGTGTGTGTGTACGTGTGTGTTTCTTGGTATTTTTTGTTCGTTTATTTTAATACCCTTTAATACTTTCATCTGTTTGTTTGCTTTCTACAGAGAGAATGAAAATACATGTAGATGGGTGAGTACAAAGGTCAGAAGGATCTGGGAGGACTGGGAGGAGAGGACTCATTGCTCAGAATACATTGTATGGATTTTTCAAACAGCAGGAAGAAATGGCACTTGCTTTAATGAAGATGATGACTGATGTTTCAGAGGTTGACATTAAATTGTTTCTATATTATCATCAATAGCTGTTCACTGGTGGCAGATGGACCCAGCTCTAGCCATTCCAACTTGTAGTAAGGTAATTACAGAAGAAAACAAAGTATTGGAGACCTTCAGTATGCTATACCTGGGGCAGAGCACCTAAAGTCTGAAGGTCCAAAATCAATCTTAGGCTCAGAATGGAGGTCCCATGTATGCATGTATGATTTCCTGGGAAACTCAGATACAGGAGTCATAAAAGAGGAGGAACTCTGAGGTACCCACAGATCAGTTAACAACTTTGAAAATTTCACATTGAGAAGGATGTAGAATTAAAATAAATTTGGTCTGATTTTCAACATGATTCCAATGTTGCATTTTCATTCATATATAGAAATGAGGGAGGGAGAACAGCTCTTTGGCAAAGAGCTTCAAGGGTGGAGAATATATGTCATTTAAAAACTTTCAAAGTCCAGGGCCCTCTTATGCCCAGACAGTGCATGTCTTACCAGTGGTTTTCAGTATCTGAATATTAAAATTGATGCAGAATGGACTTGGATTATACTCCCATTAATAAGAGAAATCAATAGCACTCTGTAACCTTTTATGTGTATTTAAATACCTGAAGTTTATATGCACATATTAAAACAAAAATACATGCTACAGGAAACCAGGTTACTCAGGTGTGTTTTGCTCTAACTTCATGATTGGGGATCAGTGCACCTAATATTTCAGTAAGGAAGTGCTTGACTACTCAGCTGCATGGCTTCTCTTCTATTACACATCAAAACTGATGTGATGTGGTTGACTTCAGATCACAAATTAAGACTCTCCAGGAAACACACTCTTCTCACAGAGGAAGAGTTATCATGACAGTTCAGGGGGCCATATGGGCTTATTTTCATTTCAGCATCCATGTTGTTCTGGGAAATGTCTATAATCCTGCACAGCACACTTCAGTACAGTGGAATGCTGATGGCTATTCATGGATGACAATGCACAGGCATCATGGGCTGATTAAGTGGTGTGAATTTACATAGGTGTCTTCCTCTTACACTGTAACCTATTCACAAAGCTACAGGATCTGTGTGCTTACAGATAGAGGATATGAGCTTATTCTCCTAAATTAAACAAATGTGGGGATCACAATATAGCACAACTGTTGGAATGTCTGTGAAACTGTTCATGAGGTTTCCTCCAATACACTCACATTTCTGATTTCCAGCATCTCTTATTCACCCTTTACGTTGTGCATTATTTTGCCCCTCTCATATGGGAAGGCACTGTTTATATTGATCATAAACACTCAGCAGTTCCTTTTGGAACTAGGCAATATTTGATACTTCTGAACAACCTCAGTACGACTAAGTGCCTCTACAGGGAGTAATGTATGTGAAAACTGGCTCATGTCTCCTCACTCTGATTCTCTCACAGACTGATAACCAAGATTTCCTCATTGCTCAGATACCTAAAATGAAGGAAAACCCAACTTACATGTTTCCTTAGGTCTCTGCAGTGTGCACTGAAATTTACCTCTGAAGGAAGTTACAGACAAATGCTGAACCCCATTCCTCTGGAACAAAGTCATGAATCAGCAACAGTAAAAACTGAACAGTCTTCAACAAAGTATCAAGTATGTCTATGACAACTATGTGTCCATAGTCTGTGACTGTGGTCAGTGTTCTACACCTGGCTTGTTGTAGGCATAAGGTTATTGTGCCGTTTAAATTCGGCTATCCTGTCTAAGTGTGTAAAGTATTCTTCCCAATTGTCCTCCTATTATGTCAGTAAAGCAGCTTACAGTGAAGTGATGAGCAAGGGCGGGAATAGGGCTGGACTTCCTGCCATTGAGGGAAGGAGGAGTTAGGGAATTCATCCACAGGGAGATGTGCAGGGAAGATCCTGAAAAAGGAGCTGAAGCTGAAGAAATCTTCAAAGTGCAAGTGTTGTTGGGGTGTTTGCTGGGAGTGAGACACAAAAGCACAAAGAATTAAAATACTCAGATTTGTTGTGAAGCCCTCTATTATAAAAGAATCTCAATTATTGTTGTCATAGCCAGGTTGAGAAATAAGAAACAAACACTGTTCTATAAAAATAGGTTCAACAATTGGAGTACATCACAGGGCAGAATTTATTGTAATCTAGCAAGAACTTATGTAGAAAATAAGACTACAGAAGAGGTGCATAGTTCTGTTCAAAGCAGAGGAACTACAGTTTATAAAGCAGAAGCTCACAGCACCATAGTTACACAGACCCCTGCAGAGCAGCAAGGTCTCCAGCTGGCTGCAGAAAAACAAAAATTGATACATGCAAACCCCAGAGAGGCAGTTTCTTTAGGTAGAGGGGGGAAAGTGGCTCCTTAACACAAGCAAGCTTTTCAAAGACAGACTTTCCTAGCTGAGGCAGGAAAACACCTTTCAGAAGCACACTTTTATTCTCAGGTAATGTCTATCTTTTTTGATGAGATGTGTTTCTTGAATGCAACATACTGAAGGATCTTGATTTTGCATCCATTTTGTTAGCCTGGGACTTTTTACTGGGGATTTAAGGTTATTGATTTTGACAGATATTATTGACCAATGGTTATTGGATCTTTTTATTGTTGAGGTAGTGGTGATTGTGTGTGGCAGTGTCTGTTTTGGTTCAGCTGATGTCCAATTATCTGTATGCTGCATTTTCTTGGGTGTGGCTGCTCTCATTTTGGTAACGGTTTCCTTCTACTATTTTCTGTAGAGAGGAGTTCGTGTCTAGATGCTGTTTAAATTTGGTTTTGTCATGGAATGTCTTGTTTTCTCCATCTATGTTGATTGAAACTATTGCTGGTTATAGTAGCCTAGGTTTGCATCTGTGGTCTCTTAGAGTCTGCATAATCTTAGTCCAGGCTCTTCTGGCTTTCATAGTCTCTGTTGAAAAGTAAGTTGTGATTCTGTTGGGTCTACCAATATATGTTATTCTGCCTTTCTCTCTTGAAGCATATAGTATCTTTTCTTTATTCTGCAGGTTTAGTGTTTTAATTATTATCTGCTGGAATGAATGTCCTTTCTGGTCTAGCGTATTTGGTGTTCTGTAGGCCACTTGTATGTTCAAGGGTATCTCTTTCTGTAGATTGGGGAAGTTTTCTTGTATTATTTTCTTGAAGACATTCTCTGGTCCTTGGGATTTTACATCTTCCTTTTCATCAACTCCTATAATCCTGAGGTTATGCCTTCTCATGATGTCCTTGATTTCTTGGATGCTTTGTGTCACTAATTTTTCTGTTTTGAGATTCTCTTCGAGAAATGTATCAATTTCCTCTATTCTCTCTTCCATGTGTTGGATTCTGTTGGTTATACTTGTCTGTTGGATTCCTGCTTCCTTTTTTAATTGTTCCATTTCACTTTTTATCTCGATTTGTGATTTTTTAAATATTGTCCAATTCTGTTCTCATGTCTTGAATTGTTTTATTTAATTCCTTCACCTGTTTGCTTGTGGTTTCTTGTTTCTCCTGGATGGCTTCTATTCCTTTGTTTATGCTATCCTAGAATTTTTGGAAGGATCTATTCATTTCCTCTTTACAGTTCCCAAATAGGTGTATAAGCATGGTTTTGAGTTTATCTTCCTGTGACTCTGCACTAGTAGGTTATCTGTTGGTTTCTGGGCTTTTTTGGTGGAGCCATAATTTCTTGATTTTAGTTATTAGACCTCTTATTCTTTCCTTTAGGCATCTGCTTAGAAGGCTTGGGCTTTCAGAGCTGGTGTTCACTTGGGTGAGTACCTTTGATAGGGAGCTGTTTTCTATACTGGTTTCTCATATTCTGCCTTCCTGTATCTATATTTGCTTGAGTTCTGCCACCTGGATTCCGTGGTTTTATAGAGCTCCTCTGTCTTCTTGTCTCCTCTCAGGGATTCACTACACAATGAATTTGTGTTTTGAATGTCAGATGCTGTGTGACTTCTATTTTGTTAATCTTTTGCTCTGTAGACAGGCCCCTCTGTTTCAGTGCATTGATGGTCCAGTAGTCTGACCTTATCTTTCTCCCTGCTTGTTGCAGGCCTCCACTGAAACAAGGCACTGGCTCTCTCTCTCTGTCACCCACCGTCGCTGCTCACAGTCCCTTGCAGCCCTTGTTGCTTGCCACTTCCTGCTTCTGATCTCGAGATTCCCCACTCCAATCACCACTGCAGGTGTTTTGTTCCCCACGGCCACCGATATCACTGTCTCTGTGCTATCACTGTTGCTGTAGCTGCCGCTGGCAGTTGGATATGCTGCTCCACATGAGGTCCATGCTTTTTCTCCTTGTTTGGAGGTGCACTAGTTTATCCCTAGTTTGTTCCTGGCACACTATGGTTTCTCCCACTGTAGTGGGGTGGGGAACTTGGTGTTTCTGCTTTAAGAAATAAATCCAATTTTCTGCCTTGATCTCTCGGGTATCTAAACAAGATCCAGACCACTCGCCACCATCTTGGAATTGAATGGGACAATTTCAAAGTGCTTATCTACATTGTCCACCATCACAGACTGTTCCAATCAGGACTTCAGCTAAGCTCTGAACTTTTTCGGCATTCAGAGACTGGCCAGCAAATGTTTGAGCTAGTTTTCTTAAAACTGAACAATACCCCAGTGTTCTTAGATATCAAAAAGAAAACTATGCCTCATTCCCGAGGATGGGAGGGGTGGATGGTTTTTTGTCACGGTAAGGGTGATAGATGACTGTTACTATTTTAAAGGGGTTAGTTATGGGAATGATACGTAAAATAGTAGATTATAGAATCTGGATTTAAACCAAAGAACATTAATAAGCCAAAAATCTTACATTGGTATAGATCTTTGTATTACATTTTGTTACAACTGCTAATGTATTGTACCTATGCAGTTGTTAAAACTGCAGTTTTAGGGGATTCCAAGATGGCGTCGACCAGTAGGCACCATAGCTGATCTTCTCCGAGGAGACCAGGGACTTGAATGGAACCACAGACTACTGGATTTTGAGAACTGTAGGTGAGTGGGGCCCTAAACTCCGCAGACCACCAGGGGGTCCAACCCCGGGACAAGCGACAGCCCTGAGGGCTAAACGCACTCCCCAAACTCTGAAAAGGAATCCACAATCAAGCTGTAGCCAGCACAAAAAACCCAAATTCGCCATTTGGGGAGGAGATTTTCCGGAGCCCCAAGCCTGAGGAGTCCCAGCGAATAGGGTGAAACTAACATTGATCCTCTACATCCACACCACGCCAAACTGCGGAGGGCTCCTGCCAAACCCGGGTGGAAACACAGGTGGCAAGTCTCACCAAAAACAACTAGAACTGGCGTATAGCTCATGGACCGCGTCCGCGTCCTGCGCTCAAGCTGAAGCCAGACACAAAGGATTGACCCTGCAAGCTGGGGCAGTTAGGAACCGGCGTGGTCTGCTCCCACACCCCAGTGGGTCCGCCCACGGTATAGGGAGCCGAGGGTCACGCTTGCAGGGACTAACTACTGCCCTAAAGGGAACTGGCAGTACTCCGGCAGGAGATTCATGCCAACGGTCTGAACCGCCTTCGGCACCAGCTGCGTGGCCCGGCTGCCGGCAATCCCCAAACAACTGAACTAACTGGGTCTATCTCTGTGGGCCCCCGACAGACTACCCAGGTTATCGGGAGCCGTGGGTCTTACTGGCAGGGAATAACTGCTGCCATAAGGCGACGGACTCTACCTTTCTCTAGCAGAAAGGGAAAATACAGGAGATTTGTCGCCAGCCGAGGGGACGAGCTGCTGGCTCTGACTGGGCTTTCCCCGAACAACAGACCTAGCAGGGGGCATTCTTGCGCGCTCCTTAGGACCGCCCACGTTATCCGGAGCTGTGGGCCTTGCGGGCAGGGAATAACTGCTGCCTTAAAGCGTCTGGGAGCGGTCTAAGCGGCTTATGTCGCCAGCCATGGGGACGATCTGCTGGCTCTGACTGGGCTCTCCCTAGCTGTGTCCCACAATATAGGGAGCTGTGGCTCATGCATGCAGGGTATAACTGCTAATTTATAGCAAGCTGGGAGTGGCCTGGCATACAGGGGCGTGGAAACTACTACCTCCTCAGACACTGCCAGTGGCCTGAAACTGTATGGTTACAGGCACAGATCCTGTAATCTCCAACAGGCAGATCCTAGCTGTGTCAGCTCCTGCAGACCCAGCAAGAACTCCCAAATTTATGGGAAAGGCTGGACGCTCCTACAGAGTGTAGAGGAAGAGCTAAAAGACAGCTACAACCCAGAAGATCTGATCCACCTGGGGTCTTGGCTACAAAGCAACAGGAAAGACAGACAGCTGGGATCAACCTACACAACCAGAAAGCTTGCGTGCTGACCTTACTCTAGATCCCAATACTGCTGACTTGAGATACAGCAGTAAGGGGAAAAGGCTCAAGCAGAAACCTACTTCGCATGACTCAGCCTGGAGCCTAAGGTGTTGAGAAAAATCTCCAGGAGTAGAATCTGAATCACCAGCCTGATCCAGGGAAGTACTCACTGTTCCCCACAGGTAAGGGCACCCTACCTATAATCAGACATCAACTATCCACTCCCAAACAGGGAAGGTCACTACAAACCACCTCCCAACATTAGAGTCACCAAAATGACAAGGGGACAACGAAAGAATGCTAACAAAAACCAAAACAGGATGGCATCTCCAGATCCCAGCAATCCTAATGAAAGCAACCTGGAGAACCCAACAGCAATGGATATACATGAAAACCACCTCAAATCCTTAGTAGGTAAGATGATATTGGAAGAAACAAATAAATTTTGTAAACAAATGCAGGAGGAAGCAAACAAGAGGGCTGATGACTTAAAAGAGTCATGTAAAGAGGCATTTGAAGAATTTCAGAAAAACACAAATAACCAGATGAAGGAAATTATTAAAACAGTTCAAGACCTGAAGATAAAAATGGAAGATATCATAAAAGAACGCACGGAAGAAAAACGTGATCGAGAAGCATCAGAAAAGAAAGCAAACATCTCAGAGGTGGCCTTATCTAACAGATTGCAAGAAATGGAAGAACGAATATCAGGACTTGAAGATACAATCGCACAATTGGAAACAATCATCCAGGATAATGCTAAATCTGAAAAGTTCCTGACACAAAGCGTTCATGAAATAAAAGACAACATGAAAAGACGAAACGTGAGAATAATAGGGATAGAGGAAAGAGAAGGCAACCGACTCCACAGCCCAGAAAATTTCTTTAACCGAATAATAGAAGAAAATTTCCCCAATTTGAAGAAGGAGATGCATACGAACATACAAGAGGCCTACAGAACACCAAATAGAATAGACCCAAAAAGAAAATCTTCCCGCCACATAATAATAACAACACAAAATATACAGAACAAGGAAAAAATATTAAAAGTGGCAAGAGAAAAAGGACGAGTAACATATGAAGGCAAACCTATCAGAATCACTCCTGACTTCTCAGCAGAGACCATGAAAGCCAGAAGGGCCTGGACAGAGGTTCTGCAAACGCTAAGAGAACACAGATACCAGGCAAGACTACTATATCCAGCAAAATTATCAATAACCATTGGAGGTAAAGACAAGATATTCCATGACAAAAACAAATTCACACAGTACCTAGCAACAAATCCGGCTTTACAGAAGTTACTAGAAGGAAAACGCCACCCCAACTGGTCAAACTACAACCAAAAATACATAAGAAATAAATAACTACACCATTGCAAAATCACAACTTCACAAAAACTCGATTGTTACAAATACCAAAAATGAAGGGACTTACCAGTCACTGGTCATTAATATCTCTCAACATTAATGGTCTCAACTCTCCAATAAAAAGACACAGACTAACAGAGTGGATGCATAAACACGACCCAACATTCTTCTGCATTCAAGAAACACATCTCAACCACAAGGACAGACATTGCCTCAGAGTAAAAGGTTGGGGAAAAATATTCCAAGCAAATGGTCACAAGAAACAAGCTGGGGTAGCTATTCTAATATCTCATAAAATAGACTTTCAACCAAAATTAGTCAAAAGAGACAAGGATGGTCACTTCATACTTGTCAAAGGTAAAGTCAACCAGGAAGACATCACGATTTTGAACATCTATGCTCCGAATTCAAGGGCTCCGACATTTGTAAAAGAGTTATTAACAAAGCTTGCCCCATTCATCGATACACACACATTAATAGTGGGAGACTTCAACACCCCACTTTCATTCAAGGATAGGACTTTGATTTCAAAACTAAGCCGGGAAATAACCTCATTAACCAATGTCATGAATCAAATGGATCTAACAGATATCTACAGAACTTTCCACCCAAACGCAAAGGAGTATACCTTTTTCTCAGCACCCCATGGAACGTTCTCTAAAATTGATCACATAGTTGGTCACGAAGCAAACCTCAACAGATACAAAAAGATTGAAATAATACCTTGTATCTTATCAGATCATCATGGTCTAAGGCTGGACTTCAACAACTATAGAAATAACAAAAAGCATACCAACACGTGGAAACTAAACAACTTTCTACTTAATGACACATGGGTCATGGAAGAAATAAGGGAAGAAATAAAAGACTTCCTGAAATTCAATGAAAATGATGGAACAACATACCCAAATTTGTGGGACACATTGAAAGCAGTGCTAAGAGGAAAATTCATAGCACTAAGTGCCTTTAAAAAGAAAATGGAATCATCCCACATAAACAACCTAACAACACATCTGGAAGCCCTAGAAAAAAAAGAAGCAGAAACACCCAAGAGGAGTAGACGCCTGGAAATAATCAAACTCAGGGCTGAAATCAATAAATTAGAAACAAAGAGAACAATCCAAAGAATCAACAAAACCAAGAGCTGGTTCTTTGAGAAAATTAACAAGATAGACAAACCGTTAGCCAATCTAACTAAAAGACAAAGAAACGCTATCCAAATTAACAAAATCAGAAATGAAAAGGGAGACATAACAACAGACACTGAAGAAATACAAAGAATCGTAAGGACCTATTTCAAAGACATTTATGCCACAAAATTTGAAAATTTAAGGGAAATGGACAAATTTCTCGACCGATTCCATTTACCAAAATTGAACCAAGACCAGATAAAAAAAATTAAATAGCCCTATTTCGCCTATAGAAATAGAAGCAACCATTGATAGTCTTCCAACCAAAACAAGCCCAGGGCCAGATGGTTTCAGCGCAGAATTCTACCAGTCCTTCAAAGAGGAGCTAATACCGATACTATTCAAGCTATTCCGAAAGATAGAAATGGACGGAATATTACCAAACTCCTTCTATGAGGCCACAGTCACATTGATACCTAAACCCCACAAAGACCCAACAAAAAAAGAGAATTTCAGACCAATTTCTCTTATGAACATTGATGCAAAAATACTCAACAAAATACTCGCAAAGCGAATACAACAGCATATCAAAGACATCATTCACCATGACCAGGTAGGCTTCATTCCAGAAATGCAGGGATGGTTTAACATACGGAAATCCATCAATGTAATCCACCATATAAACAAACTGAAAGAGAAAAACCATATGATCATCTCTTTAGATGCAGAAAAAGCATTTGACAAAATCCAACACCCATTTATGTTTAAAGTTCTGGAGAGATCGGGAATACAAGGCACTTTTCTAAACATAATAAAGGCTATATACAGCAAACCAATAGCCAACATTAAATTAAATGGAGAGATACTCAAGGAAATCCCTCTAAAATCAGGGACCAGACAAGGCTGCCCACTTTCCCCATATCTCTTTAATATAGTTCTTGAAGTTCTAGCCAGAGCAATAAGACATCAAAAGGAGATCAAGGGGATCCAAATGGGAAAGGAAGAAGTAAAATTATCCCTATTTGCAGATGATATGATAGTGTATATAAGTGACCCCCAAAATTCCACCAGAGAACTCCTACAGCTGATAAACACCTTCAGCAAATTGGCAGGATACAAAATAAACTCAAAAAAGTCAGTAGCTTTCCTATATACAAATGACAAACAGGCAGAGGAAGAAATTAGAAAAATTACTCCCTTCACGATAGCCACAAGCAATATAAAATATCTAGGAATAACCCTAACCAAGCAAGTGAAGGATTTATTTGAAAAAAACTTTAAACCTCTGAAGAAAGAGATTGAAAATGACATCAGAAGATGGCGGGGTCTACCTTGTTCGTGGATTGGAAGAATCAACATAGTAAAAATGGCCATCTTACCAAAAGTAATTTACAGATTCAATGCAATCCCTATCAGAATACTTACTAAATATTTTGAAGATATTGTAAGAACAATTCTCAACTTCATATGGAGAAACAAAAAGCCCAGAATAGCAAAATCAATCCTATACAATAAAAGATCCTCTGGAGGAATCTCCATACCTGATCTCAAGTTGTACTATAGAGCAACAGTAATTAAAACAGCATGGTACTGGCACAGCAATAGGCTAGTGGATCAATGGAATCGAACTGAAGACCCAGAGATGAATCCACACACGTTTGCTCACCTGATTTTCGACAAAGAAGCCAAATCCATTCAATGGAAAAACGACAGCATCTTCAAAAAATGGTGCTGGTCTAACTGGATGTCTACATGTAGAAAAATGAAATTAGACCCATATTTGTCACCATGCACAAAACTCAAGTCCAAGTGGATTAAAGACCTCAACCTAAAACCACAGACATTAACCCAATTAGAGGAAAAAGTGGGGAAGAGTCTGGAACTCATAGGCACAGGAGACAACTTCCTGAACAGAACACCAACAGCCCAGGCCTTAACATCAACAATTAATAAATGGGACCTCATGAGGCTGAGAAGCTTCTGTAAGGCAGGTGACACTGTCAAGAGAACAAAGCGACAGCCTACAGACTGGGAAAAGATCTTCACCGACTCTTCATCTGACAAAGGTCTAATATCCAAAATATATAAAGAACTTAAGAAATTAAACACCACCAAACCAAATAACCCAATAGAGAAATGGGGCGCAGAGCTAAACAGAGAATTCTCAACAGAGGAATATCAAATGGCTGAGAAACACTTAAAGAAATGCTCGACCTCCTTAGTCATCAGAGAAATGCAAATCAAAACGACACTGAGATTCCATCTTACACCCATCAGAATGGCTAAGATCAATAACTCAACTGGCACCTCATGCTGGCGAGGGTGTGGAGAAAGAGGAACACTCCTGCATTGCTGGTGGGAATGCAAACTAGTATAACCACTTTGGAAAGCTATCTGGTGCTTTCTCAGAAAAATGGGAATAGGGCTTCCTCAAGACCCAGCTATTCCACTCCTTGGAATATACCCAGAGGATGTACTACTACACAACAGGGACATATGCTAAACCATGTTCATAGCTGCCTTATTCATAATAGCCAGAACTTGGAAAC
>CAJQZA010010244.1:161214-183508 GCA_907164435.1 Acomys dimidiatus
CCCATAGGATTGCATCCATATGAAGCACATGGCAATCAGGTTTTCACAGAGTGAATAACTGCTGCAGAACCATGAGAATTTCGTGTTCTTAGTTAAAAAGTCTTCATATTGAATTCTTTTCTTTGAGGTTACCAAGTACTACAGGCTTCCACGCATGTTGTAATTCACCCACTATCCAAAACCAAGTATTGTATGGAAAAAGGAAGACCACAATGTATGTAACGGACTGTGACAGTTGATGCTGTATCAGTGTTCTATACATGCTTGAGAACATAGGATATGTTACTGAGACTGGGAAGGAAGGGAATTTGGGCCAAAAAAAAAATATATATATATATAGTGAGGTGATAAATGAGATCTATAAAAAGACATAATATTTTAACCAACTTACAGTAACTATACTTATGTAGCAGTGCTTTCTAAAATAAGTATATCTTCCAATCCAAGAGACTGGATCTTCTGCTGGAATACAAACCAGAGTTAACAACACACCATCAAGTTATATCATAATTGAGGAGATTAGATGAGTATTTGTTTGACCAAAGGTTGGTGATTTGGATTTTTCATGTAGTATTCATATTATTATTTCCATCTATTCCAGCAAAAGTTCTTCTCTTATAATCCAGAGATATTTTTATCATGCACAGTGGGAAGCAATCACATGCTGGATTGGCAAAAGCAAGCAAGTGATCTTCCTGGAAGCAGCAGGCTTCTTGCATGACTGAACAATGGGTGTGTTCCATTTATTCTTGCTATACTGCCTTGCTGTACATGTTCCATATATCTGGCATATATAGGGAGAGACCCTCTGTACCTATAAAATAATAATGTTCCTCCATAAGTGCTATTCTATCTGTTGGTAAGATTTCCTACGGATCATTTTATAATTCCTGAAAATGCTTTCTTATTGAGTCAAATAACTGTAAACTCTATGAACTATGAGCTCTATGTACCTCCATGTGAGTTACAAAAAATAAGATTAAAATAAATAATTAAAGAGATACATTCATTCAAGGTTTAATCCAAGGATGTGGTCCAGTGTACACCATGATAAGAAAGAGAATATGAATACAGAAACAAAGAAAATGGTTATTTATTCAAGACAAGAGAGAGATCTGTGTCTTAGGAAAACTTGATATAAAATCCTCTTTCTTTGAATATATAATATACATGTGATATTAGAAAAAAGAAAACATCAGCTTTGAACTTATAATGAGCATTTAGAAAATCTATTGCTTTAACTTTGTAATAAACAAAGTACATAGATATTAAGACCAAAGTCCTACTCTAACACCCTTTTATGGAACAATTTTATCTATTTTTGAATGAGGTTATTTTTTACATAAATATAAAACCTTTGTATCAGAACATATAAAAATCAGAGAGAATTAAACAATTGTTGAAGCTATCTTGTTCGTAAAATATATGACTGTTTATATATCTGATTGCTAGCATAAACTATCTATCTATATATGTGTGTGTGTGTGTGTGTGTGTGTGTGTGTGTATGTGTGTGTGTATGTGTTTATATCTGTATGTTCATGTATACGTGGTGCAATAGTGGGTCTGGGAGCTCCCTTGTTTTTGCTATTGATTGTGTGTGTGCATGTGTTTGTGTGTGAGGTTCATATGAATCTGTGTGCTTTGTCTGCCAAGGTATAAATAGAATGGCTACCAAATGAAGGATGAAGAGTTATAGTTCATAGAGAAACACTAGCCACTAGCAGGTCATTAACCAATGCTGTGACGTGCCCCAGTTTACCCTGTGTGCTGGAGCTGGTCTCTAGAATCCTGGCTAGACGGACGTGAGGAAAATAAGTTTTGTCACTGCTAGGTCATCACCTGGGGTGATGCAAGTCCTTAGCAGAAAGCTAGCCCACTACTGAGACCCATCTTGGTTTACCCTGTATGCTGGATCTGGTCTCTATCAATGCATCATCATAGTTTTCCCTTTTTATTGTTTTATTAAAGAAGAAACATGTCAATGGATGTGGTCACTGGTGAAAGATGATGAAAAGGCTGTTGTACTGTAGGGACATCTTAAATCAACATCACTTTATTTGTAGATGTCTTTTTACAAAGGTGACAAAGGCATTATAGTACTATGAGGAGTCAGAAAAATGAATGCTCAAAATGATTATTTCTGAGCAAGCTTCCAGGCTAATCTTCCCTTTCATCTCAGTCCCAGAGCAACTTCCTGCTCTGCCACTGTTTCTGACACACTCAGGATGTGGTTGTAGCACTGTGTCTATTTGCACAGTAATAGACCGCAGAGTCCTCATATGTCAGGCTACTGAGCTCCATGTAGGTTGTGCGGGAGGATTTGTCTGCAGTCAGTGTGGCCTTGCCCTTGAACTTCTGATTGTAGTCAGTATCACCATCGAAAGTATTAATTTGTCCAATCCACTCCAGGTTCTGTCCAGGCCTCTGCTTCAACCAGTTCATAAAGAAGGTGATGAAACTGGAGCCAGAACCCTTGCAGGACAACTTCACTGAGGACCCAGGTCTCACCAGCTCAGCCCCAGACTGATGCAGCTGAACCTGAACCTGAGAGTGGACACCTGTCGAGGGAATGGCAGAGTGGATGTCATTGTCACCTCAGTCCCTGTGTCCTCTTCAGAGTTGGAGCTGAAGAGCCTCTTACCAGTTGTTACTGACAGGAGGAAGAGGATGATCCAGCTCCATTCCATCCTTAGGGATGGTGTGTTCACTGATTGTGGAGAGGACACTGACCAGAGGTTGTTTTGGGGGTGTGGACATCCCTGTATTTAGCGACCATAGCCTCAAGTGATTTGCATATTCATGAGCATTGTGCTTCTTAGATAAGGTCCTAGTCCAGCTGGAGAAGACGGAGGTACAAACACTTGCATCAGGCAGCAGGATGCTAAGGTTAAAGTCCTCATACTCTGAGGAAATGCATTCCATACACAGTCCCTTTGTTCAGGTATATGCAACTAACCTTTGGTGGGAGAGTGACATTTCTGACTTATCTGTGACTGAGTACCATCTCAAACATTCTCAGCACTGTGACCATCATGAATGTCTGTATCAGTCATTACACTCTGCACACTGAGAGCTGAGAGCAGCACTAATCTACTTGTGTAAACATAAATATTTATATGGCAGTTTGACAACATGATCATTAGTAATACAATTCTGGTCTACCAGGGCCTATGTTATCTCTATCTACAGATTTCTGCCCATGTTTACATGGGCAAAACTCTTTGCTATGACTCAGGGCAAAATATCCAGTTACAAAGAAGTTGGTCACTATATAATATCCAGCACTAATGTCTACCTCATACCTGAAGGCTGATGTTGTAGATTGCAAGGCTTGGTACTTCATGAAATCACTGATGTCTTTGCTCTTCCTTCAAGCTATACAGCACCTTCCTGCACTAGTAACCCCATCCAACAGGGAGAATTTAAAGATCAAGTAGGTTTTATGTGTCCTACAACCAGAGTCCTTAGCAAGTTGAAAGGCAGATAAAAGGAATCCTAATATTCTAATTTGACCTCGATCAAATGATGAAATACAAGAATACAAATGACGACATGGAGGTCATGGAAGGCTATCCTCTTTCACCCTTGAGAGGAGTGTAGTAGCACTGGAAATCATTTTGGAGAATTCATAAAAAAATAATAATTAAAACTATTCTATGTCCTAGCTACATCTCTCAAAGCATATTCCCAAATGATGCTATACATTATAGAGACACTTGAACATCCATATTTATTCACAGCATGTTATTCATGCTCTAGTCTCAGCAGCTAGAGAATGAAATTGTCATAGATTTCCAACAAAAGTTAAATAGGTAATGACAGTGTAGACTGTGTTGAACATTGTGTGTGCATCCAGTCTGCATCTGTCCTTTAACTGCTCTACATAGTTTGTTCTGCCAAGCTTGGGAGGATCCATCCAACCAATTCAATCCATGGTCAAAGTTCTGCCTTACCCAGTGTCACAATATAGAAAACTAGGTGGGAAGCTGAATAAAAATCATTGCAGGTAATCTTTCATGAAGCTCCAAGACTCCACAGGCCAGCAACAGACTGTAGCAGCTGAACCTAGGAGTGTACATCTATAGAGAGAATTCCATAATCAATTCAGCCTCTGGCCCCCTTTAACTCATCCTAGGAATGTACTTTCCTGTAGCTTCTGCCACCAGGTAGTGGATGGTCCAGCTTCAAGCCAAGGTGAGAACCTCTGTGCTCAGACTGTGGAAAAGCAGTTACTAGTATGGCACTGTTGGTTGTGTGGACATCCCTTTATTTACAGCACCAACTGATATTTAAAAAATGATGATGAAAGCTGTTTCTTAGATGAAGACATGATCTTTCTTCAGATAGAACAGGTAGAGTTTTTCTATGTTATTCAGCAGCATGGTGAGGTTCTGGTATCTGAAGAAATGCAATCATATTCCATTCTGGCACCTGTACACACAGAACTCTTCCATCCCATTGAGATCCAGTCACCATATCGATGCTTTTTAATGTGAACCATACATCAAGTTTTCAAAAGACACCTGAATATTTTCAGTGTCAACCATTTTTCTGACGCTGAGAAGGTACATTGACTATATACCACAATCAGACACATACACAGAGCTCTTCCATCCCACTGAGAACCTAATCACTATACACATGTTCCTTAGTGAAAATTACAGTTCAAGATTTCAAAGACAACAGGAATCTCCTAAGGGTTAACCATATTTGTGATACTTAGGAAGTGCACTGTCCATCCCATTTCTCTCAGACACTTACACAGAGATATGGAGGCTGCTGTCCATCATGATCCAGTGACAAACAGGACTATGAATACCTCTTCTACCAGCTGCAAACACTGGAACACTTAACAAATAAACTCTCCAAGGTTGTAGCATGGAAATGGTATGTATCTACAATGCCATCATCTCTGAAAATAATGATATAGGCAATGAAATCCAAAGAGGCAAGTGGAATACACTCAGTGAATAGCTTCCTTATCTGCTTCAGCTGCCACTTTACTTCTGAGAGAATTGGTGGACATACAGTGCCCCCTGCTGGTCCTGAGAATTAACTTGTATAATTTCTCACACATAATTTCTTCTTTACAATGTACCTATTGATTCTGACAAGATATTTCTACAATGGAAGGTAAGCTATGCCTCATACATTGTCTTCATGAACCTTTTGCTGGAGTCTGTTAGATCTAGCAATAGAAGGGGCCATGATGAAGTCGTGAGTTACCAGAGAAAACACTAGAGATAAACAGGATCTACAATCTCTCTACAAGGTAGTTTACTGACTTCTGAAACTTCACTTGGGACAGAAAATTCAGAACATCAGGAAGAGGAACAAATATGTCACTTACAGATCACTTCCCATCTACAGAAAATATTTTCACAACTGATAAATAGCCAGAATTTAGAAAACTTGTACTGTGATTCACCTCGTTTGCTAATTCAGCACTCATGTCACAGGTGGGCTGTATGGTTGTGTGTAAAGACCTAGCAGGGGTAGTGTTTCCCATTGTCATGTACCTTTAAGAGTGAAAAATGCTGACTGTGTTCTCAGGCAACTCTTGTCTCTCTGGACAAGCTTCCCCAAGATCAGCATCCTCTTATTCATGGAAGCTCATAAGTAATGGTTTTTAGAGTCTTGGGTATATTTCCTAAGGTTGAGAGAATGACATCTGTGGAGCTAAATCACCCACTGCCAGTACCAATGTGTTAGTGTAGCCACCACCAGTGTATATGACAAAACATGTACCTGCAAGTGAATACTTTCAGAAAAAAATCATCTGACAGAGCCCAACATGCTTTCATGTTAAAAGTCTTATATAGATCAGAGATACAAGGTACATACCAAAGTACAATAATGGTGATATACAGCAAGCCAGAAATATACACCAAATGAAGTGGAGAGACACTTAAAGCAATTCCACTAAAAATCAGGAGCAAGACAAGTGTGCCCACTCTCTCCATAATTCTCCAATATAGTTCTTGAAATCCTGGCTACAGCAATAGGCAACTAAATAAATCAAGGAGAAATAAAATGCAAAAGAAGAAATCAAAAAATCCCTATTCACAAATGATAGTATACAAAAATGATTCCAAAAATTCTTTGACAGATTTCCTACAACTGGTCACACATCCAGCCAAGTGACTGTATTCGAAATTAAGTCAAAAAAGTCAGTGGACCTTCTATATACAAATTCCAAATGGCCAAGAAAGAAAATATTAGAGAAACAACACTGTTCAAAATAGAAACCAATAATATAAAGTACATTGGTGTTGCTCTAACCAGGAAAGTGAAAGACCTATATTACAAGAACTTGAATTCTCTGAAGAAATAAATTGAAGAAGAAATCAAAATATAAAAAGTTCTCCCATGCTCATGGATTGATAGGATTAACCCATAAAAATGGCCATCTTACCAAAAGCAATTTGCAGATTCAATGTAATTCCCATCAAAACATCAACAAAATTATCTACATACCTTAGAAGAACAATTCTCAATTTCACGGGTAGAGACAAAAAATAGCCCAGATTTGTTAAAACAATCCTGTACAGTAAGAGAATTTCTGAAGACATCTGTATTCCTGACACCGAGCTTTACTACAGAGAAATAGCAATAAAAAGGGAATGTACTGGCATAGAAACAAACTGGATAATCACTGTAATCAATTGAAGTCCCATAAATAAATGCACACAACTATTAACATGTGATTTATGACAAAAAAAAAAAGCCAAAACCATGGAATGGGGAAAAAAACATCTTCAACAAATGTGGCTATTCTAACTGAATGTCTACATGTACAAAATTTTTCAGTCACCTCTTTTGGAGTGTTTCCTGGGCCCCGAAGAGAAGGATTTGATGAGTCTCTGTGTTTTGTCCCATTTACTACAGGAGTGACCTTCTCTCATGATCAATGCAAAAGACACTGATGTTTAAGTAGAGCAAACTGTTCTTAGGAGTCATTTTATGCCTATGTTCCTTTAACAGACCAGACGTCTTTTTATTTTTCCCTAGTTTCTTCACCAATCTTGTCTCAGGTTCTTTGACAACATGTCAGAGTCCAGAACAGGTTCAATCTCACAAAGTGGACATAAAATCCAGTTATATATTAGTTAAATTCACAAGATCACAATTACACCAGAAAATATTACAGGCAGATCACTACTGAATATTAAAGATTTTATTGCTGTGTTGGTTTGTACTGGAATTCCCTCTTGGAGCATGCAGAGTACCTTAGAGTAAAATAAATACTAATCAGTGGGAAAGGAAGGTCAACAAAACCACCAACCAGGGCTCTCATGTTTATTGACTTGTGTGTATGTGGTTCTCAACAAACATGGCCTAAAACACCCTGCCCCTCTGGGTCCACAGATACAGGCACAGCTACCTCAAGCTGCATCCTGTTCCTCAACCTCCATTGTCTGGCCACAAATCCACCCACATTCCCCCAAGCCTGACAGTCCATGAACATTCAGGTTAGACCCTCCCTCCCATCAAATACCTTGTATCTTTACTTCCTGTGAGAGAGGCACAATGACCTCAAACTGTGTGCTAACCCCCAACTCATTGTCTGGCCACTCCACACACGTTCACCAAGCCTGACACTCCAGAAAAATCCAGGTGAGACCTTCTCATACAGATCCCTGACAAGGGAAATGTGGCAACTCCATAGCACAGCTATCTTACTACAGAAAGCCATGGATACACTGACACAGTAGAAGCACAACAAATATAGGAAATTCAAATCTTATAAAGATGGTAGAGGACTTTAAAAGTAGGAAATAAACAAATCAATTAAACACATGGAGGAAAATACAGTCAATCAGGTAGAGACCTAGAAAGGAAATAATTACATCTGGTAAAAAAATACAAGAAAACAATTAAGTAGGTGAAGGATATGAATAAAATTGTTCAGTACCTGAAATTGGACGTAGAAGCAGTAAAGAAAACACAAACTGGGAATTCTGAAGATAGAAAAACTACAGAAGGGGAAAGGAGAACAACAGATTACAAAAGATGGAAGAATCTCAGACATAAAAGAAATAATAGAAGGAATTCATACACTAGTCCAAGAAAATATTAAGTCTACAAAGTTCCTAACACAAAGGACCCATGAAATCTGGGACAATATGAAAAGACCTAACCTATGAATAATTGGGATAGAAGAAGGAGAAGAGCACCACCTCAGATTTAACAGCATTGATTGTGATCACTTAAGACGTGAGACTATCAAAGGAGTTTTCCTTTACCCACATGTTGGTGACAGGATTTTGTAGGTCAATTTCATGTCATAATTTATTCCAAGTATTCTAATAAAACTTCTCATCTTTCATCATCCATGAATACTTTTATCATTTATCATTAGTATTTTCCTTTTTGTTGTTCTATTAGAGAACAAACATGTCAATGGTCCTGGTCACTGGTGAAGAGATTGAAAAGGTGTGGTGTATTCTAGGGGAATCCTAAGTCACCATCACTTTATTTCTAGGTATCTTTTTAGAACATTGACAAAGGCACTATAAGACTCTGAGGAAGAGGCACAAAAATGGATGTTCAAAATCACAATTTCCTAGTCAGTCTTAAAGCCTATCTTCTCTGTCTTCTCAGTCCCAGGGTAGCTTCCTTCTCCTCCAAGGATTCTGACACTCTCAGGATATGGTTGCAATACTGTGTTTTCTCTTGCACAGTAAAAGACTGCAGTCCTCAGATGTCAGGCTGCTGAGCTCCATGTAGGCTGTGCTGGAGGATTTGTCTTCAATCAGTGTGGCCTTGCCCTTGAACTTCTGATTATAGTTGGTAAAACCAGTTCTAGGATAAATAAACCCAATCCAATCCAGTCCCTGATCAGGCTTCTGCTTCATCCAGTGCATAAGATAGTTGGTGAAGTTGTAGCCAGAAGCCTTGCATGGCACCTTCACTGAAGACCTAGATCTCCTCAGCTCAGCCTCAGACTGCTGCAGCTAGACCTGTGAGTGGACACCTGTGAAGAGAAAGGCAGAGTCGACATCAGTGTCACCTCAGTCTCTGAATCCTCTTCAGATTTGGAGCCTGTGAACTCCTTACATGTAGTTACTGACAGGAGGAAGAGGATGATCCAGCTCCATTCCATCCTTAGGGACAATGTGTTCTCTGACTGTGGAGAGGACACTGCTCAGATGTTGTCTTGGCTGTGTGCACATCCCTATATTTACCACTATAGACCCATGTAATTTGCATATTCGTGAGCATGGTACTTCTTAGATAAGGCCCTGTTCCTGCAGGGGAAGAAGGAGGTACAAACACCAGAGTCAGACAACAGGATGCTGAGCTTCAAGTTCTAATCCTCTCTCATGGAATGTGTCCCATATCCCTTCCCTGAGCCCTGTGCCGTTGCTTTGGAAGTAATTTCAGGATCCAAGCTCTCAATAGATTCCTGGCCTGAAGCAGCTGTTCTACTTTGGGAAATTTAATTTACAGATGGTGGCTGTGATGATGATGACATAATTGTAAATTTCAAAACTGGATAAATTTTGAGAACTTAGAGCCTTCTTTCAGATATATGAAACTAATACTTGCCTTTGTAACAGGTTATATACTGAAAACTCGCTCAAATTATCAGAAATATTTAGAAATATTTATACATCAATAATTGTTGCAACACTATTTACAATAACTAAATTATAGAAAAAAACAATACAGGTCTCAAACAAGTTTTTCATCTATAATACATGAAAATAGGTAGATAATGATAGAAGATTTTATAGGAAAGGAATAAGAAACTTACATCACTTTTAGAAAATTATTGCAATAAGAGATAACTGTATGAAATAAGACCATCTCAGAAGCACAGGCATTAAATGAGACTCTTCTTAGTAGTTCTTAGATTTCCTTAATTATCCATTAGTATGTAGGCAAACATGTGATATAAGTGAAATTGTCCAGTAGAATAAAGGGAAAACAGGAGAGGCAAGAAAAGGAAGGATAGAGGTTATAGAGGAAATATGCCCAGTGTACAAAATACACTTGTATGAAAATTATAAACATATGTAAAAGTGTTGTTTCTATATTTCAAATTCTTTGAAAATTTTAATCATGTATGACATATGTTATGATCCACCATCACTATCAGTGTCTCTCACCACTATCCACCAACCCTAAGACACTCCAGTTTCCCTTGGGACCTTCCAATAAGTCTGTCTCCCAACATGCTGACCTCTTTTGTTTCAATAACTAATCAAACAGTGAATCTAATTAGTTATATATATATATATACACAAATGTAGGGCCATGTCTAGTAAATAGTGAACCTACAGAAAACTTTCAAATGGTGATTATATTTTTCTCATTAGTCTTAAAGTGCTAATAGGCCATGGGCTTGGCATGGTCCTCAGTAGTTCCTCCCAATCCATCCTGTAATATAGTTTGTTTTAATTGTTAACTATTGTTATTGGTGAGAACAGGGAACACATGCCCTAAGGTGGGTATGTTTTGTCTGCCAAGATGTAAAAAGCAAGGATCAACCTAGAACTTTAAAAGTTAACATGTAAATAGAAAGACTACCAGCCTAAAAGAGGAAAAATTAAAGTACATGGAGAAACACCTGCACCAGCTGATCATTTACCAATGCTGCAACCTGCCTCAGTTTACCCTGTATGCTGGAGCTGGCCTCTAGCATCCTGGCTAGAGAGATCTGAAAAAGATCAGTCTCCTCACAGCTAGGACCTCACCTGCTGCAGAGCCCCTAGCAGAAACCTGGGCCACCGCTGTGACCTGCCTGGGATTACCGTGTATGCTGGAGACAGTCTCTATAAATGCATCATCACGGTTTTTTGTTTTGTTTTGTTTTTGTTTTCATTTTATTAAAGAAGAAACATGTCAATGGAGATTGTCACTGTTGAAGATGTTGAAGTGTCTTGTGTTCTGTAAGAGCATCCTAAATCAACATCACTTCATTCATAAATGTCCCTTTACAAAGTTGACAAAGGCACTATAGGATGTGGGGAGAAGCATAAAAATGAATGCTCAAAATGATTATTTCAGAGCAAGTCTCCAGGGTAATCTTCTCTGTCTTCTCAGTCCCAGGGCAGCTTCCTGCTCCTCCAGGGTTTCTGACACACTCAGGATGTGGTTGCCACACTGTGTGTCTCGCACAGTAATAGACCGCAGAGTCCTCAGATGTCAGGCTGCTGAGCTCCATGTAGGCTGTGCTGGAGGATGTGTCTGCAGTCAGGGTGGCCTTGCCCTTGAACTTCTGATTGTAGTCAGTATCACCATCTCCAGGATAAATCCACCCAATCCACTCTAGGCCCTGTCCAGGCCTCTGCTTCACCCAGTGCATATAGTAGCTGGTGAAGCTGTAGCCAGAAGCCTTGCATGACAACTTCACTGAGGAACCAGGTCTCCTCAGCTCAGCCCCAGACTGCTGCAGCTGGACCTGAGAGTGGACACCTGTGGAGAGAAAGGCAGAGTGGATGTCATTGTTAAGTCAGTCCCTGTCTCCTCTTCAGGTTTGCACTGGTGAGCCCCCTTACCTCTAGTTCCTGCTTGACAGGAGGAAGAGGACAAGCCAGCTCCATTCCATCCTTAGGGGTGGTTTGTTCACTGACTGTGGAGAAGGCACAGATCAGAGGCTGTTTTCAGGGTGTGGACATGGCAGTATTTAACCATCATAGATTCAAGCGATTTACATATTCATGAGCATGGTACTTCTTAGATAAGGTCCTAGTCCACCTGAGGAAGAAGGAGGTACAAACACCTGGGTCAGGCAGCAGGATGCTGAGCTTCAAGTCCTAATCCACTGAGTATATGCCCCCCCATATCTGCTCCCTTCTTTAAGATGCATGCAATTAACATTTGGGTGAGAGGGTGCTATAATTGGTATGAACACAAATATTAATAAGACAGTTTTACAACATGACCATGGGCACTCTGGACTACCAGGAACTATGTCATCTCTAACCACAGATTTTGACTATGTTTACTACAAAGGACTCTTTCCTATGGTTCAGGCCAAAAATTCAAGTAGAAAGGAGTTGGTTGCTATAGCAACCAGGCACTAATCGGTACATCTTACCTGAAGGCTGATGTTGTAGACTACAAGGCCTTGTACTGCATGAGATCACTAATATCTTTGCTCTTACTTCAAGCTACACAGCACCTTCCTACACTATTAACCCTACCCAACACGGAGAATTTACAAATCAGGTAGGTTGTATGTGTTCTACAACCAGATTCGTTAGCCAGTTGAAAGGCAGATATAAAGGAATCCTAATGTTCTAATCTGACCTCAGTCACATGATGAAAAGCAAGAATACAAATGGTTACATGGAGGTCATAAAAGCCTAATCCTCTTTCACCCTTGAAGAAAGTAGAGTAACACTGGTAATCAGTTTGAGGAATTCGCATAAATAAATAAATAAATAAATAAATAAATAAATCTATTATTTGTCTCATTTACAAGCCTCAAAATATATATCCAAATGGCTCTACACAGCATAGAGACACTTGAACTTCCATATTTACTCACAGCATGTTGTTCCTGCTCTATTCTCAGCAGCTAGAGAATGGAATCATCCTATATTTCCAACAAAGGTCAATAGGTAAAGAGAGTATAGTCTGTTTTTAACATTGTGTGAACCCAGTGTGTATCTGTCCTGAAATTTCTCTACATAGTTTGTTCTGCCGGTGCTTGGGAGTATCATTCTAACCAATTCAATCCCATGCCCAGGCTTCTGTCTCACCCAGTGTCCCATTATAGAAAATGGAAAACTAACTGATGTGAAATCCTTGCAGGCAACCTTTCATGAAGCTCCGGGACTCCTCAGAGAAGCCACAGACTGCAGCAGCTGAACTTAGAAGTGACACCTATAGAGAGGGTGCCATGATCTCTTCAGTCTCTGGCTCCCCCTTAGCCCTGTTCCTAGGTATGCACTTACTTGTAGCTACTGCCACCAGGTAGAAATGACCCAACTCCATGCCAAGGTGTGAAACTCTGTGCTCTAAGACTAAAGTGGGTACTAATATGGTACTGTTGGTTGTGTGAACATCCTTTTATTTACAACCACAACTGATATTTACAGAAGAATAAGAAAGGCTGTTTCTTAGATTAAGACATGAATTTTTTTCAGATAGAACTGGAAGAGTTTTTATATGTTGGTCAGCAGCATGGTGAGGTTCTGGTATCTGAGGAAATTTTATTCATACTTAATCCTGGCACCTGTGCACACAGAGCTCTTCCATTCCACTGACAATCCAACTCCACATCCATGCTCTTCAATCTGAACCACATTTCAAGTGTTCAAGAGACTCCTGAAGTTCTTCATTGTCAACCATATTGCTGATGCTGAGAAGGTGCATTGACCATCCTCCCACAATCACGCATACACAGAGCTCTTCCATCCCACTGAGAAACCAGTCACCATAGCCATGTTCCTTAGTGCAAACCACACTTCAAGTGTTCAAGGACAACAGGAATCTCCTCAGGGTCAATCACAATTGTGATGCTGATAAGGTGCATTGCAATCCTGTTTCTATTAGACCCTTACTCAGAGCTTAGGGAGCTGATGTTCATCACAATCCTGTGAACAATGTGACTATGAACACCTCTTCTACCAGGCTAACTGCTAAGGAGTCCTCAATTGTAAAATATCTGTAAAGCATGCCCTTTCAAGCCCACCTTATAGTGCTTTCAAAGCAGATTCTAAAGAAACTTTTGATTTATTATTTAAAAAAAACAAGCTTACTTTTCTACAGTTAACAATATTTAACAAGGCACTCTTATTTCAAAGTCTTAATTTATTTTCAGGATGTTTATACCTGTCTGCTCACAATAAGCAGAGCCAAAACTCTCTCATTGTCTCACCCTTTAGCCAGATGCCTTCTTTCAATATCCTCTATAGGAAAAAGTTTTCCAGTGTATATTTCATTAGGGCAAGATTCATAGCCCAAATGAAAAATGGAAAGGAAGGCAATTTTAGGGGAAAAGGCAGATTTCAAAGTAGTTTTTAGGCAAAATTAGGCCTGGGCCATACATAATATTTGACAATTCTGATCAGCCACAGATGGTTGGAACTTGGTCAAGCAAACCTGCTTTGACTTGTCCTCATGTCTCTGCCAGTAAAGCCTGTGCTTCATGTAGCAATAATCATATCAGATTAGTATTTTTAAGTATCCTCATAGTAATAAAGGAATATGCCTGTGAGTACCAAAAGACAGAGAAAATCTAGACCATTGCTTCTGGGACCCTGCTCTGATGCCCTTCCAGCTCTGCTGTCTTCCCTATTCCTCAAGACCTTCATGCTTCTATACGAACCGGGGGTGGGAGATGACATGAAGAGCCTGGAAACTGCCTCTCCACAGGTATAGATTGTCAAGTCCTACTCTTCCAGTTGAGGAATTCATTCTACTGTGTGATAAACTTCCCAGGAGAGTAACATGGATTTTAAGAACTAACCGGAGTGACCTCTACTGTGTCCTTCATTGCAAAGGTTCTGACCAACATATAACATATTTGAATGTTATTAACTGAGGGGAAAACACTATAGGTGAGTCAGGCAACACTTTGATGTCCCTTCTCTGCACCTGTTCCTTGTGTTTTGCATAATTTTTATTTACATAGTTTAACTGGCTCACCTCAAATATTTAGAAATGATACATATGATATTGATAAATAAATAATAAAGGTTATTAGAAGAAATTACTCTGAACACTTAAAGAATAATAATGAAAAATTCTTCAGAGGGGAGAAAAACCAAATCACAAGAGAAAAATCCCAAATAAGATTTTACAAACTTTTTATAGTACATTTTACCATTATGTACATTAAATATGCATCATCATTAAATCGCATTTATGTTTCAACTTCTGCTTACACATTGAGCAATTTAGCAAACACAGAAGACTTAGAAGCTGTCAACTTGGAAAAATGTGAGATTTACACACCAAAGATATTGCCAGAATTTTCCCTTTCTTCTTTTTCTCCTTCCTCCCTTCACTTCCTTACTTCAACTGTTCCTTCACTTCCTTAGTTCAATCCTTCCTTCTTTGTTAAATTTAATTTCTGAATAAATTATTTAAATTAAAAATAATTGTATACATACTTTAGGTAGGAATTACATTGAATTTGTAGATTGCTTTCTGTAAGATGGCCATTTTTACTATGTTGATTCTCCCAATCCACAAGCATGGGAGATCTTTCCATTTTCTGATATCTTCTTCAATTTTTTCCTTGGAAGACTTGAAGTTTTTTATACAGGTCTTACTATCATTTTCTCTAGAACTCATATGCACAGAGGTCCCTAAAAGCACTGATATATTTACTTCCCTTGATTTCGTCAGTGACAGATGTCCACACAGTTGTCTATAGCAATACCAAAGGATACATTTCTATTCTACTCAGCAGACTACAGAAACTCCCCTAAAATGGACCAAATCTTGGGAAACAAAATAAGTATTTAAAAAAATTCACATAATTACGGTCACTGAGAAAACACATCTAGCCACAATGTAAAGTATGTTAATATTTACAGTGGACAAAGAGTAATTCCACAACTTCATGGAGATCAAACAACTAAATAAAAGAAGAAATCAGAAAGAAATTAAAATATTAAACATCCCTGTATTAAATGAAAGTGAAAACACAACACCAAACCTTCTGAACAGATTGAAAGCTCCTAAAGAGAAAATTTTATACTTGTGTGTTTTACTTTTCTCTGTTTGCATGATGTTCTCATGTTATTCTCTCACAAAGGATTGCTTACTCCAGAAAGCACCCCGCTGTGTGAATTTCTGCCTCTACATCTTCACAACACTCACAGCCACAGGCTTCATCACAACTGACTAAACATGACTTAGCCTTCATCATTGTTGTTCTGCTGATGTCAGCACAAGTTTATGGGGATATTAAATTAGTAAGGAATTTCAGTGCATAGAGTTGATCTTGACTCGAGCCCATTAAGTCAGCACTCATGACACTCATTATCCTCCTTAGAGATACATGAGCACAGCGTCTATGCCTGTATGAGAGATCTACACTGGAAATGTTTTACCTCCAGCACTGACATCAACTCTACTGCATTCAGGTCTGTGGCTATGTCATCCCTCAAATGGACATAAGGCTTAGCTATCTCTCTCTTCATATCACCTCACTTCCCTCCCTCTTCCATCCACTCCGTCTGATGCTCCCATTCCAATCTCCAACCCATCTACTCACAACTATCTACTCATTCTTATGGAAAACACAGTTTCCCCCAGATCCTTACTACATACCTTACATCTGTGGTCATAAGGACTTTAGCCAGCCTCCGGAAGACTTATCATCCACAGGGGCATGTATATAAAGATATTTGTCTTTTTGAACCTGAATTATCTCAATCAAAGGGGTTTCTTTTTGGTTCAATCCATTTACTGTGAATTTAATAGATGTAAAGTCATTTGGATGTGCGGTGAACAGTGTTATAGCTGGATGTTGAGGTAGATATACTTCCAGACTTCTGAGGAAAGCCGCATATTTTTCTATAATGACTTTGCAACCACACACTCCACCAGCATCCCATAGCTCTAAACCTTTGTCAGCTATAGCTGACATCATTTGATTGATATTGGGAGTTCTGCATGGTTTAAAATAAAAACCTCAAGAAATTTTGATTTTCATCTCTATGGTGATTAAGAATGTTTCTTCCAGTGTTTCTTAGTCACTCATATTTTATCTTTTGAGACTTTCCTTAGATCCATATTTCATTTTTTATTTGCATTGTTTTCTTCACCTCAATTTTCTTTAGAATATTTATAAATTTTATTTTTAGACTTGTATCAAATTTTAGTTGGTTTAAAAAGTTATATTTAATTCTTCTGCCTACTGCTTTATATAAATTATGATATCCTTTGCCATACAAAAGCTTGCCAATTTCATGAGGTCCTTTCATGAACTACTACTTGTTCTTATTGCTTGTGCTTTTGCTATTCTGTTCAGAAAGTCTTTTCTGGTGCCAGTAAGTTCAAGACAATTCCTTTCTTTTTCTTATGTCACATTCAGTGTATCTGACCTTGTATTGAGCTAATTGATGAATTTCAAATTGAGTTTTGTTCATGGAGATGAGAACGGATTCATTTGCATTCTTCTACATGTAACCATCCTTTCTGGATGAGATCAATTCTTGAAAATGCTGTCTTTTTTCTCTTATGTATGACTAATTTATTTATCCAAAGTCAAGCGCTCTGTAGATGCATGGGCATATGCCTGTACCTTCAAGATGATTCCATTGATTAGTGTGTCTGTTTCTTCCCAATACTGTACTATTTTCACTATTGTAGCTCTTTAGCATAACTACAGATAGGGCATGGTCATACATTCAATAGGTCTTATATTAGAGAATGCTTTACTAACTACACTTGTGTTGTTCTAAATAGCTGTCACTAAGGGTCACCTTACACACCTAGCAGCATTAAGCTTTTCCTAATAGGAAACAGAGAAGTTAATCTAGACCAGGACTTCATGTATCTGTGACCCTGCACTGCCTCACTGAACTGCCTGGAAGAGGCATGATCTTCAGGGAAGAGCATAATGTCTGTTCAGTGCTGATGAATAAACATTTCCATCTCAGCTTTGTACAATTATTTTCCCTTCAAAATGCCTGGTTAGCATACACTTTGTTTGGATATTTTGGAAGCAGCTCTCCTTTACCTGATATTTACTCTGTGTGGTTTAATCTCAGTCATAAAATTCTGATAAGAAATCTTTTATTACACAAATCTATTACTTTGAATTTCTTCTACTTAAATCTTACCTGGATGCAATCTATAAATAAAAATGTATCATCACTGACAGTGTTCTCTCTGTGCTCACCTAGCTGGTACATGGTCTCTGTTTGTTTTTGATTAAGACGAATCCCCAACATGTTTTGTAGATAGTATTGTGCTCCCAACAATCTCATATAGCTCAGGAAGGGTGTCCTAGTAATCTAATGTTATTATGATACATCAAGGGAGAGAATACAGAATTCCATGAGGTGGTGAAAACTTTGTCTCTTCTTCATACATTCAGCCTGCTCCACCTGAATTTGGCCCTATGAACATTCATGGACCCATCAATTCAAGCTTAAAAGAATACTATATTGACACTACACATAAATTTAAAATGAAATAAAGTATTATAACACAGTGAGAGACTGTTTTTGCCTAAAAGGACATATGAAAACGAAAAGTATGATGTTACCCTTGAATACCAAACATGAATTTCTTCACTTACAATTTCAGGAAACACTATGATTTATAACACCAATGAGTGGTGACTATGCAAGCTCTCAAAGGCTTGGTATTGGACGGGAATGGACTATTTGCTTATTCTGGACTGGAGGGAATGAACAACTTGTGATTTGAAAAACATTTTTCAGCAGTAAATCTCTGTCTCAAAGATTCATTGTCAGGCTATTTACACATCCAGGACCCTTTCTGGAGGTCTCCTCTTCTTGCACTATAAAGTGTCTGGGTACTTGAAAATAACCAGAAGGTACTAGATAACTCATTGAATCAAAGTGTTGCAGCCACTTAACAGATGCCTTTCCAGTACACTGGAGAATTGCAGGAGAATTGCATTCAATTCAGAGCAAAGAACTGGAAGATTCCTCTGCATTCTGGTCAATTCCTGCTGCAGTGTCCCTCAGTTTACCCTGTGTACTTGAGTTAATCTGCAGCATCCTGGCTAGAGGGACCTGAGGAAGATAAGCCTCATTAGAGCTGCTGCAGAGCCTGTAGAAAAAACCTGGGCAACCATTGTGACCCACCTTGGCTTACTCTGTGTGCTGGAGATGGTCTTTATCAGTGCATGATCATGGATTACCTTTTCTTATTCTTCTATTAAAAAAGAAACATTTCAATGGAAGTTGTCATTGGTGGAGATGTTGAAAGGTCCGTCATACTGTTGCAGCAACATAAACCAACATCACTTTATTATGAGATGTCCTTTTACAAAGTTGACAAAGGCACTATAAGACTGTGAGGTGGAAACAGAAAAAAATGAATGCTCAAAATGATTATCTTCAAGCAAGTCTCAAGGCTAATCTTCTCTGTCATTTTATACTCAGTACAGCTTCCTGTTCCTCCAGGATTTCTGACAGGCACAGGATGTGGTTGCAACACTGTGTCTCTCGCACAGTAATAGACCGCAGTGTCCTCAGTTGTCAGGCTCCTGAGCTCCATGTAGGCTGTGCTGGAGGATGTGTCTGCAGTCAGTGTGGCCTTACCCTGGAACTTCTGGTTGTAGCCAGTACTACCATCTTCAGGATCAATCCATCCAATCCACTCCAGTCCCTGTCCTGGCTTCTGCTTCACCCAGCTCATATAGTCGTCAGTGAAGGTGTAGCCAGAAGCCTTGCAGGACAACTTCACTGAAGACCCAGGTCTCCTCAGCTCAGCCCCAGACTGCTGCAGCTGGACCTGGGAATGGACACCTGTGGAGGGAAAGACAGAGTGGATGTCATTGTCGCCTCATTCCTTGTCTCATCTTCAGATTTGGAGGTGGTGAGCCCCTTACCTCTAGTTACTGACAGGAGGAAGAGAACGATCAAGCTCCATTCCATCCTTAAGGATAGGGTGTCTACTGACTGTGGTGAAGATACTGGTGTGATGTTGTCTAAGGAGTGTGGACATTCCTGTATTTAACCACCATAGACTCAAGTTATTTGCATATTCTTGAGCATGATATTTCTTAGATAAGGCCCTAGATCAGCTGGAGATGAAGGAGATACAAACATCTGGGTCAGGCAGCAGGAAGCTGAGGTTCAAGTCTAAATCCTCTAAATCTACATTCCATACCCCTCACTTCTTTCACATATTTGCAATTAACATTTGTGTGAGAGAGTGACATCATTGACTCACCTATTGCTGAGTACACTGCACAATGAGACAAGAGATCAGGACTAATCTAGTTGGTATAAACAAAAATACTTATAAGGCAGCTTGACAACATAACCATTAGCAGTTCAACTCTGGTCTACTAGGGCATATTTCATCTCTAGTGATGAACATTTGACCAGGTGCACCAGGGGAAAACTCTTTCCTATGATTCAGGCCACAAATCTAATTAGAAAGAAGTTGGTGGCTACATAACATTCAGACACTAATGGGTACATCTTACTTGAAGGCTGATGTTGTAGACTTCAAGGCCTGGTGCTCCATGAGATCACTGATGTCTTTGCTCTTCCTTCAATCTACACAGCAACTTCCTGCATCAGGAAACCTAAACAACACAGGGAATTACAGATGAGGTAGGTTTCTCTGTGTCCTACAATCAAAGACATTAGCAAACAATTGAATTGCAAATGAAAGGAATTCTAATGTTCTAAATTTGCCTCAAGAGGATGATGATAAGCAAGAATACAAATGACACCATTGTTTTCATGAAAGGATAATCCTCTCTTACCCTTAATGGGACTGTACTTATATTGGAAATCAGTTTGGAGATTTAACCAAAAAATAATGAATAAAACTATGCAGTGTCCCAGATACATCCCTCTAAGCCTATACCCAGTTGACTCTACACATTATAGAAACACATGAACTCCCATATTTACATCATGTTATTCATGATCTATTCACAGAAGTATCTCTGTGTATTCACAGTGGGTATCTGTCCTGAAATTTCTCTACACAGTTTATTCTGCCAGGGCTTGGGATATCCATCTAATTGGTTCAATCCCATGGCCAGGCTTCTTCCTCACCCAGAGTCCCATGTAAGAAAAAATGGGGAAGATATCTGAGTCAAAATCCTTGAAGGTAACTTTTCCTCAAGCTCTGGGAATCCTCAGTCCAAACCAAGACTCCAGCAGCTGAATGGAGGTGTGATATCTGTAGAGGATGCCATGATCTCTTCAGTCTGTGGCGCCCCCTTAGCCCTACTCCTAGGGATGCACTTTGCTGTAGCTGCTGTCACCAGGTAGAGATGATCCGACTCCATACCAGGTGTGAAGCTGTGTGCTCAAAGACTTGGAAAAGTTGGTACTAGCGTGGTACTGTTGGTTGTGTGGGCATTGCTGTATTTACAACCACAACTAATTTATGAAATCAAGAGGGAGAATGTTTCTCAGATAAAAACATGAACTTTTTAGATACAACTGGTAGAGTTTTTCTGATAGTAAATGCATGGTGAGGTTCTGGTATTTGAGGAAATAAATTCAAGCTCCATCATGGCACGTGTGCATACTGAGGTCTTCCATCCCACTGACAATCCATTCACCACATTTATGTTACTGATGTGAACCTCACATTAAGTTTTTAAGAGAAACCTGAAGCTCGTCAGTGTCATCCATATTTCTGATTAAAAGGAGCATTGACCATCCTACCCCATCCAGACACATGGAGCTCTTCCATCCCACTGAGAAACCAGTCACCATATCCATGTTCCTTAATGCGAACCACACTTCAAGTGTTCAAGGACAACACTCAGGTTCAACCACATTTGCGATGCTGAGAAAGTGCATTGACAAACCTGTTTCTAACAGATGCTTACTCAGAGCTTTGGAGGATGCTGTCCATCTCAACCCAATAATCAGCAGGACTATGAGCACCTCTTCTAACAGCTGCAAACCCTGGGACACTTTCCCCATATAGCTTAGAATCCTGAGGCTCTAATATACTTAATAAGTATTTATAAGTATGTCATGAACTTGTATTTCTATGCAGTCAACATATGCACCTGGTTTGGACATACTTGATCTCAATATGAATGCTTTCTAAAAAAATAACCTCTTTCAGGATGTAGCATGGAAATGGTATGCATCAACAATGCCACAGGCTCTGAACATAATGATGTTGCCAATTAAATCCACAGAGGCTGCTTGGATACATTCACTGAACAAGTTCCTTATCTGATTCAGCTGCTTCTCTACTTATTAGAAAATTGGTAGATACACAGTGCCCCCTGATGGTCTTGATAACGCATTTGTATAAGTGTTCATACAGGGACAGCTCACTTATTTCTCTTCTTTGCAGTGTACCTATTGATTATGAAAAGATATTTCAACAATGGAAGATAAGCTCTGCCTCAAATATTGTCTCCATGAACCACAGTACTTTAGCTAGGGTCTGTTAGATAAAGCAATGGTAGTGACCACTGATGAAGTAATGAGTGAACAGACAAAACACTAGAGATAAACAGAAGCTATAAGCTGTCTAAAAGGCAGTTTTCCCACCCCTGAAGCTGTACTTGAAGCAGAAAATTCAAATCACCACAAAGAGGACCAAATGTGCCACCTACAGGTCACTTCCAATCTACAAAAAAAATATTTGCACATCTGAGAAGTAACTAGAATTAAGGAAAATGT
>CAJQZA010010244.1:188508-228649 GCA_907164435.1 Acomys dimidiatus
AGAGAGAGAGAGAGAGAGAGAGAGAGAGAGAGAGAGAGAGAGAGAGATGCCTAAAGAAATTAACATGAATGAGAAACCTCTTCAAATACTCGATAAGTCCATCTTCTGTTGCTGCTGGGCATGGTGTCTACCCTAAAATGTTGATAATATAGCAGGTGAGACTCCATGGGGGAAAATTAAGTTTTCCTTTGCAGGTGGGTACCAAATGTAGCTAGCTTCTTGGTTAGGGGTAAGAGCAGGTATCCATTTCTCACTCTCAGCACTGGGGTCCCATTTGGCTTGGACCTGTGCAAGTTTTGTGTTTGCTTCCACAGTGTCTGTGAGTACACACACATGTGCATCAGTACTGCTGTGCTTTGTGGATAATGCTTCCATGAAGTCATCCATCACCTCTGGCTCTTACAAACTTTCCAACTCCTCTTCTGCATCAGTCCCTGAGTTCTGAGGGGAAGGTTTGATGAAAACAATCAATTTAGGACTGAATGTTCCAGTATCTCTCACTCTCTACACGTTGTCTGTCCACTTGTGCTTCCCTATGTTAGCTTCTACCTACTACAAAAGACAGTCTAACAATGGATAGACGAGACATAATTTTTAAGTAGTTATGTCATTAGGAATCATTTTATTGTTATGTTCCTTCAGCAGAACAATAGCATCTGGGTTTCCCCTCAAGGGCCACGGCCTATCCAGTCTCAGGTTCTGAGCCACCATAGCAGTTAGGCATGGGTCCCACCTCATGGAGTGAACTCTCAATCAATAAGAGAATCATTGATTACCCCCATGTTAGTGGCACAAAAGCACCAGCCAATCTCACAAGTCATCATTATAAATGACAGGGTTGGCAGCTATATTAGGTATTAATGATCTCCTCTGAAAGCATGCAGAGTACTGCCCAATATTATGAATGCTAACCAGTATAGTTAAAACCACTATTTACCAACTAAGTCACATCTCCGTATTCAGTGAGATGTATAAGTATTATGTGGAGCAATAGGGTTTTACCAGCATTTATGAAGAACAACCACAGGCCTTGTCTGAGATACTTCAGAGATTCCCAGGAGTAACATTGTCCACTGTTCCTTCTCCAGTAATGTTCATCTCTCCCAATCGAGTTGTTTGCTGTACAGGGTCATTAAAATAATTTGGATCTTCTGCTGTGGGGATCTGAGACAAAAGACTGAGTAGAATTATAGCACTCAACCACCTGGTTTAGGTAACAGACATGCTTCGTCTTTATAAATATAAACATAGATGGTCCCTATTGTGCCAACTTAAAGGGGGCCTCAATTGTATAACAGAAAGTCATGGCTCTGAAGCTCAGAATGAAGAGGAAACCCCACAGGCTAGCAGGAAATGTGTGCCCCCTCCAAATGTCCTGCAATACTGTACAGCTGGAACCCTAGGCTGTGTCAATGTGCTCCCTGAGCACAGTAGTAGGTGGCAGTGTCTGCAGTGTCCACACTGGTGATCTTGAGGAATACCTGGTTGTTGCAAGTGTCCTTGGAGATTGTGAGCCAGCTCTTCAGGGATGGGTTGTAGTACTTATCATCATCCCACCAAATGTTAGCCAGACACTCCAGACCCTTCCCTGAGGGCTGACAGATCCAGCCCACGCCTATATTAGAAGTGCTCAGTGAAAACCCAGAGAATGTGCAGGTCAGACTGAGGGTCTGGGAGGGCTGCAAGAGCCCAGGGCCAGACTCTTTCAGGGTAACCTGGGACAGGACATCTGTGGAGAAAAAGTATTATAAAACAAAAGGAAGATTTCTGTTTAAGTATAAATGTTCATTAACTTACCTTAAATTCCTAGCATGGTACTGCTCATCCTGTACAGACATGTCTGTATTTGCTTGAATCAAAAGACATTAGCCTGCTTTTATCAACAGCTAAAATTTTTAAATAAGAGAAATAAATAGAAACATGTTAATGGAGGTTGTCTCTGGAGAAGAGGTTTTCGACTGAGTTGTGCTATAGGGGTAAATTCAGTTAACATCACTTTACTCACAGCTGTAACTTTGAAAAAGTGACAAAGACCATATAGTACTGAGAGGAGAAAGTAGACAAAAGGACACAGAGAACGATTACTTCTGAGCAAGTCTCCAGACTAATCTTCTCTGTCCCATGGCAGCTTCCTGCTCCTCCATGGTTTCTGACAAACTCAGGATGTGGTTGCAACATTGTGTGTCTTGCACAATAATAGACAGCAGAGTCCTCAGATGTCAGGCTGCTGAGCTCCATGTAGGCTGTGCTGGAGGATGTGTCTGCAGTCAGTATGGCCTTGCCCTGGAACTTCTGATTGTAGCTAGTACCACCGTTTGAAGGATTAATCACTCCAATCCACCCCAGGCCCTGTCCAGGCCGCTGCTTCACCTAGTACAAATCATACACCCAGTAAAGGTGTAGCCTGAAGTTTTGCAGGACATCTTCACTGAGGCCCCAGGTGTCCTCAGCTCAGCCCCTGACTGCTGCAGTTGGACCGGGGAGTGGACACCTGTGGATGGAAAGGAAGAGTGGATGACACTGTCATCTCAGTCCCTGTCTCCTCTTCAAATTTGGAGCTGTTGAGCCCTTTACCTGTAGTTACTGACAGAAGGAAGAGCATGATCCAGCTCCATTCCATTCTTAGGGATGGTGTGTTGACTGATTTGGAGAGGACACTGATCAGATATTGTTTTGTGTGTGTGGACATCCCATAATTAACCATCATATACCCAAGTAATTTGCATATTCATGAGCATTATACTTCTTAGATAATGCACTAGTCCAGCTGTGGAAGAAGGAGGTACAAACACCTGGGTCAGGCAGCAGGATGCTAAGTTTCAAATCATAGACCTCTCTGATGAAATGTATCCCATAGCCCTTCCCTGAGCCCTGTGCATATGCTCTGGATGTAGCATCAGGGCCTAAGCTCTCAATAGATTCCTGGCCTGAGATAGTTGTTCTACTTTGGAACAATGTGATCAGATTGATTTAGGGGTGGAGGCTGTGATGATTGCGATATGATCAGAAATTTCAATAATGGATAAATTTTGAGAATTTAGACCATAGTTTTCATGTGGAACCTCAGGAGTTCCTCTCAATCCATGCTGTAATATAGTTTGTTTTAATTGTTAACTATTATAACCAGTGAGGACATGGCACACATATACAAAAGTGGGTGTGTTTACCTCAGCGGACTACTTATGAAATTCAATTAAAAGTGACCCAACTATTGTTCCTAACCTTGCCAATAGACATCTTTATCTGGTCAGTCATTTCAAAGGCTCCACTGTGGTGATTTTTACTGGTTTGATTTCTATGGGTCTTGCGCTGGTAAATATAGCTACTGAGAGCTCTTGTGTGCAATCAATCCCTGGAGAAGGAAGTTCATGTCTTTCAACCACATTTTCTGTATGTTACTTTCTTTTACCTGTTTTGTGATGTTCCTTGATTTGGGGATGAGAGAGTGACATCATTGACTCTTCTGTGGCTGAGCACTCTGTCAATCATGCTCATCACTTTGACCCATTGTCAATGTCTCCAACAGTCATTACACTCTGCACACAGAAGCCTCTGTGAGCAAGACTGAGAGTAGCGCTAATCTACTTGGTACAAAGATAAATGTTTATGAGGCAGTTTGACAACATGACCATTAGCAGTACAACTCTGGTCTGCTAGGATCTATGTTATCTCTAGACATGGACTTTTGACATCTGTGTATCTACAACCACCAACTTTTATTTCTGCGATCATAAGAAAGGACCAAGACATGATGTTTTTTCAAATGGAACTGGTAGTTTTTCTGTTAGTCAGATGCATGGTGAGGTTTAGGTTTCTGAGGAAATGCAATCATGATGAATCCTGGCACCGGTGCACATGGAGCTCTTCCATTCCACTAACAATGCAGTCACCATATCCAGGTTCCCTAATGTGAACCACACTTCTTGTGTTCATGTACAACATGAATCTCCTCAGGCTCCACCACAATTGTGATGCTGAGAAGATGCATTGTCAATCCTGTTTCTATCAGACACTTACACAGAGCTTGGGAGGCTGCTGTCCCTCATGATTCAATGATCAACAGGACTATGAGCACCTCTTCTACCAGTTGTAATCTCAGGAAAACATTTCTCCAAATTGCTCAGAAAATTTAGGCTTCCATATCCTTAACTCTTTTAGTATTTCATGAGCTAGTATTCTATCCAATCACAATAGGAGTCTGATTTAGATATTGGGGATCTCAATAGAGATGTTATATTGTTATATAACCAATAACATTTCCAGGAGTGTAGCATGGAGATGGTACATGTCAACTAAACCCTGGTCTCTGAATGTAACAATGTTTGCAATGAAATCCACGGAAGCTGCTGGAATACACTCAGTGAACAACTTCCTTTTCTGCTTCCTCTGCCATTTACTTCTTAGATAATTGGTGGGTCTGAAGTGCCCCCTGCTGGTGCTGAGAACTATCTTCTATATGTTCTCACACATACCAATCACTTGTTTTTTTTCCCTTCTTTGAAATGTATGTGGTCATGCTGAGAGCACATTTCAACAATGGATTGTTTCCATGAGCCACAGTACTTGCTGTAGGGGCTGTTAGATCTAGCAACAGCCATAACTACTAAAGATGAAATGAGTTAAGAGAAATAGAAGAAGAGATAGACAAGATCTACAAGCTCACTACAATGCAGTTCCCTTCTCCTGAAGTTGCCCATTTGGGAGAGAAAATAAACAACACCAGGAAGAGGAACAAATGTGGTACTTACAGATAAGTTCCCAAGTAGAGAAAATATTTTTGTATCTGCATAGTAAACAGAATTTAGAAAAATTTGGACTGTCATTCACTGTTTGCAAATTGAACAATTGCATCACAGGTGGGCTATATTCGTGCATGTAAAGACTTCAATGGTTGGGGTTGTTCCTTTGCCCTGGATCTTTAAGGATGAAAAATCCTAATTGTATGCTTAGAAAACACTCTTCCCTCTGGATCTACATTCTCCAAGTTCAGCACCCTCTTATTCATCTAAGGTTATGACTACTGATTTTCAGAGTCTTGGGCATAGTTGTTTAACCTTAGTGAATGACAGCTGTGGAGCTGAATCACCACTACCAGTTCCAGTTTGTTTGTGTTACCAGCATCAATTAATATGACACATGTGTGTGACCCTACACATGAATACACACAAAAAAATCATTTGACAGCATCCAACAAAAGTAAAAAGTCCAATATGTTAAAAGTCTTAGATAGATCTTGGATACAATACACATACTTAATTACAATAATGGCAATATGCAACAAACCAGTAATATACAGCAAATGAAATGGAGAGAAACTTTAAGCAATTCCGCTAAAATCAGGGACAAGACAAGGCTGTGCACTCTCTCCATAAGCCTCTAGTATAGAGTGTGAAATACAAGCTACAGCAATAAGACAGCTAAACAAATCAAAGGGATACAAATTAAGAAAGAGGAAGTAAAAGTATCTCTATTTTCAGGTGATATGGTAGCATACATAAGTGACTCCAAAAATTCTACAGAAGAACTCCTACAGCTAAAAAAACCTTTATCAAAGTCTGGATACAAAATTAACTTTAAAGATTTAGTATACCTCCTGTATACAAATGGCAAATGGGCTGAGAAAAATATGGGAAATCACACCCTTCAAAATGATGTTAAATATGTTGGCATTATTCTAACCAAGCAAGTGAAAGATGTGTAGGAAAAGAACTTCATGTCTCTGAAGAAAAAACTGAAGAAAATATCAGAAGATAAAAAGCTCTCCCATGCTTATGGATTGGTAGAATTAACATATAAAGAAGCCCATCTTACCAAAAGCAATATACAGATTCAATGCAATTCCCACCAAAAATACCAACAAAATTCTCCACAGACTTTGAAAGAACAAGTTTCAACTTCATATGTACAAACAAAAAAGGCCAAAATTGCTAACATAATCCTGCATGATAGAAGAACTTCTGGTGTTATCACCATCTCTGATTTCAAGATGTACTACAGAGCAATAGGCATAAAAACTGCATGGTATTGGCATTAAAATAGACTGTTTGATCAATTGAATGGCATTGAAGACTCAGAAATAAATGCACACACCTATGGCCAACTGATTTTTACAAAGAAGCCAAAACCATACAATGGGGAAAAGGGCATATTCAAGAAATGGTGCTGCTCTAACTGGGTATAGACATATAGAAATTGCAAATTGATCTATATTTATTACCCTACACAAAACTCAGGTGTATGTATGTCAAAGGCCTCAACAGAGTTCAGGGAGTCACATGAAAGGGGTGGGGAGGATAAAAGAACTCAGATGGGAATAGAACTCCACAAGAAGACCAGGAGAGACAAATAACCTGGGTTCAAGGGGCCTTATGCAGGTATAATCACCAACAAAAATTCATGGACTGGATATAGCCTCCAATACTTATGTAGCAGATGGGTAGTATAGTCTTCTTGTGGGTCCTCTAGCAAGGGAAGCACAGACTGTCTCTGACATGGACTGTGTTGCCTGTTTCCCATGAGGGCCCTTGCCAGGGTACTTTGCATGGCTTCAGTAAAAGAGGATGCACTCAGTCCTGATGCAATTTGATGTGCTGTGATGGTTTGGGGAACTCCTTTTTATTGTAAAATAGGGATGGGGAAATAGGGATAAGAGGAAAGGAGGGTAGGATCAGGAAGAGAAGAGGAATGTGGGGAAGATCATCATGTAAATTGAATAAATACAAACAACATCTATTTAAGTTGAAATAAAATTTTATTTTAAAATAAATACATGAATGCACATGTAGAGACAGAGAGAGAGAGAGAAATTATTGAGATCTCATACAACTAACAGCATCACACAGGAAAGCTCTAGAACAAAAAGAACCAAACACATCCAAGAGGAGTAGATAGCAAGAAGAAAAATCAAATTCAGAGCTGGAATGCATAAATTAGAAACAAAGAATCAATGAAGCGTAGAGCTGGTTCTTTGAGAAAATCAACAAGATGGACAAACCCTTATACGATTTAAGTATAAGGTAGAGATGGATTATCTAAATTAACAGAATTAAAACTGATAGGGGAGACAGAAAAACAGACACCAAGGAATTCTAATAAATTACTAGATTTGAACTAACACAGAATTATACCACACTTTCAAATAAGAGGGAATACCAATACTCTCAAAATATTCCACAAAATACAAAGTGAATAAACATTCCCAACTTCATTCTATGAGGTCACAGTTACCTTAATGCTTAAACCACAAAAAAGGATCAACAACAAAAAAGAAAGAAAAATTCAGACCAATTTTTTTTATGAACATTGATGCAAAAGTGCCCAATAAAGGACTCACAAACTGATTCCAAGACTGCATCAGTACATCTTCCACCATGATCAGCTAGGCTTCCTCTAAGTGATGCAGGGATGGTTCAACATAACAATATTCATCAATATAATATACCATATATGCAAACTGAAAGAAAAAACACATGATCATCTCATTAGATGCAGAAAAAATGATTTGAAAAATCAAACATCCTTCCTGTTAAAAGTCTTGGAGAGATCAATTACACAAGGCACATACCTATAGACAATAAATGCAATAAACAACAGCCAATAACCAAACACCAAGTAAAATGGTGGGAAACGTTATGCAATTCCACTAAAATCAAAGACAAAGCAATGCTGCCCACTCTCTTATTATCTACTAATTATAATTAGTTGCAGCTCTAGCTATAGCAATGAGAAAACTTAAGGAGATACAAATTGGAAAGGAAGGAAGAAATAAACGTATTGATATTCACAGATCAAAAACTCAGGTAATAACACAAATTGGCGATGATCAGGAGCAAAAGAACATTACTCCATTGATAGTGATGGTGCAAATTTGTACAATCACTTTGAAAACCAGTTTGTCACCTTTTCAGAAAATTTGCAATAGTTCTACCTCAAGACCCAGCTATATCACTCCTGGGTGTACACCCAAAAGATGCTCCGACAAGGACACTTACTTCACTACATTCATAGCAGCTTTTTTCATAAAAGCCAGAAACTAGAAACAACTCAGATGTCCCTCAACTAAAAAAGGGATAAAGAAACTGGTATATTTATACAGGGAATACTACTCAGCTTTTAAAAGCAAGAACATCATAACACTTGCAGGCAAATGGATAGAACTAAAAAATATCATCCTGAGTGGGTTAATCAAGACCCAGAAAAACACACATGATATGTACTCAGTTATAAGTGAATATTAGCCATAAAGTACAAGATAATAATGGCACAATCCACAGACCCAAAGAAGGGAAGTAACAAGGAGGTCCCAAAGGAGGATGCTTGAATCTCACACAGAAGGGGAAATAAAATAAGTGTCTAAAGTTGGTAAAGGAAGAGAACTAGGTATGGGAGGTAATAAAGTGTGGAACTTGTTTGGTATCAGATGTGGGGAGAGGACACCAAGTGAGCTGGGAGTGAGAAGAAAAATCAGGAAGGGTAATATCTGGTATGAGGGAGGATCCCAGGAGTCTGTGGGGTTGACTCTAGCTGAAACTCTTAGCAACAGGCATATGGAGCCTGAAGTAGCCACCTCCTGTATCTATATGGGACTGCTAGTGGAGATAGGGGAACATAAAGCCACCAATAAAATCTTTGACCCACTTTTTACCTGCCTACAAAAATTATATGCATAAAGATGGAGCAGAGATTGAGGAGATGGCCAACCAATGACTGGTTGAACTAGGGATAGAGCCAACCCCTGTTACTATTAGTGATACTCTACTATGATTGCAGACAGAAGCCTAGCATTTCCGCATCCTAAGAGCCACCACATAAAGGCTGATGGAAAGACAGCCAAACAATTAGAAGAGCTCAGGGGGTCTCACAGAAAGTGGGAGGGAGGACTGAGGGAACCAGAGGAGTCAAGGACACCACAAGAAAACATACAGAGTAAACTAACCTGGGACCATGGGGGTTCACCATCCAAAGAACATGCAAGGACTGGACTTAGCCCCCCTGCACATATGTAGCAGATTATACATTGTTCTTCATGTGGGTCCCCAAACAATTAGAAGAGGAGCTGTCTCTGACTCTGTTCCCAGTCTTGGATCTCTTTCACATAGCTCTGCTGCCTTATCTGGCCCAAGAGAGAGAGGATGCTCTTAGTTCTGCTGTGACTTATGATGCAAGGGTGAATTGGTACTCATGGGGAGGGAGGATGTGGGTGAGAGTGGAGCTGGGAGGGGGCTCTAATCAGGCTCTAATTTGATTGAGAAATTAATTAATGTAAAAAAAATAAAGTAAAAGTCTATTTTCTTTTCTCATACAATATATCATGGTTACAGTTTCCCTTCCCTTTACTAATCCTGGTTGCTCCCTTCCACTCCAATCTGTATCTACTGTCTTTCTGCCTCTCAGTAGAAAAGAATATCTTTCTAAGAGGTAAAAAATTAAGAATAATAACTATAATAAGCTAAAAACAAAAACCATCACATTGTCCAAGAAGTTTGACAAGGCAAATCAAGGAAGAGGAAAAAGCCCCAAGAGGAGGAACAGGAATCAGAGATCCATTTGTTCATACACTCAGAGTCTCATGAAAATAAATTTAATGACAAATATTGAGACCTAATCTAGCCATTGTACAGGAAGAGAGACCTTGGAACACACAGCTTTAAATGGGATGCCTCCATCAGATCCACCCCTCTGAGCTCAGAGAAACACACAGATAACGTGTGTTGAAAAATGAAAAAGCCAGAGGAAATGAAGGACACCTGGAGAATAAGGCCCTCTACATCAACTGTACAAGGTCATGTGAACTCACAGAAACTGAAGGAGCAAGCACAGAGCAGCCACAAGTTTTCACCTAGTCCTGTCCATTTATATTAAAGCTTTCAATTTAGCACCACATTTTTATCCATTTTTCCTTTAACAGACTTCTGGACTGTTTCCATTGTGACTAATATCAATAGAACAGGAAAGAGTATGATGGAGAAAGTTTCTCTAGGATTCTCTGCATGTATGCTCAGGGGTAGTAGAGGCAGATATTGAGGTAGATTTATTCCCAGCTTCCAGTGCAACAGCCACACCAACTTCCATAGTGGCTTCACACAGTGGGGATCTTTGCTGTGGGACATGTCTGGGCACTTTAAAATGACTTCTACAGCATGTAAAGGCAACTCCTTGAATCAAGGACCTACAACTGGACAGACATCTCCCAAATACATTGGAGAGTCCCATTCAATTCAGAGGAAAGAAAGGGAAGATCTCCCTGCCTTCTGGTCATTCCTTGTCTTCTAGCTTTTATGAAGCCATTGGTATTTCAAACTCAACTTGTATTTACATTCAACATTGGCTTGAATGATCTCTAATATTGAATTGGCCAAAGGCTTTCATGTCTACCTCAACATAATAAGCATCTGAGATCTCACCCATATTAAGCAGATGACTTCATATTATAAGGGGAAAGAAATCTGCTACAGGAGCATGCACACTTAATGTCTTGAGCTACAGAATCAAACCCTGAGATTACCAACTAACACAAGTATCTTGGTGCTCAGTGATAGTTACCAATTTTTGTAAAATCAAAGCATCTATAGAATAATTGTGGGCTCTATATAACAAAAGACTATACCCAACAGACCATAGACACATTTGTTAGGTCACAGTCATTTGATATTAGCCAAATGTGGAAATATCATAAAGGTCTGTCAATGGAAAAAATGGATAAAAAATGTGGTATTAAACTGAAAGTTGTAATATATGTGGAGAGGACCAGGGGCATACATGTGTCTGTCCTGCACTGGCTGCTTCAGATTCTCTGAGTTCATATGCCCTTTGCCCAGTGGACTGTGAGAGACAATGATGTGTCAATGTGTGTCCATGTTCTGTAAAAGCCTGAGACTGAAGGTCAGTACACAGAGACTAGAGGGGAAGTAAATTTGAGAACAGAAGATTGTACATAATCTTGAATCTATCCTTGATTAATATATACAATAAATTAGTTTTATTAAAATTGATTTAATAACATTTTATCAACTTAAAGTAATTATGTTTCTGTGGCATTGCACTGTGACATAAATATATCTTACATTCTAGGAGACTGGAACTTCTGTGGGAAATGCACTCAGAGTTTAAGACACAAAGCCAAGTCACTTAAGACTATGAGAGAAGTTTTTTATGAGGATTTTAATGGAAAATTTAATGGAAAAATTCATCTTACATTTTATTCAAAGCTACTCCATAAAAGTTTCAGTCACTTACAATACAAAGACATTTTATCACTATGCATTATTACAGTGTTTCTTTTGTATTGCTTTATTATGAAAGAAACATGCTAATGGAGGTGGTTACTGGAGAAGAGATTGTCAAGTGAGATGTGCTGTAGGGGAAAATTCAATTAGCATCACTTCACTCATAGCTCTACCTTTGAAATGCTGACAAAGACCATATAGTACTGAGAGTAGGAGGCAGACAAATAGACACATGGAAAAATTATTTCTGAGCAAGCCTCCAGGCTAATCTTCTCAGTCTTCTCAGTCTAGAGGCAGCTTCCTGCTCCTCCAGGGTTTCTGACACACTCATGAGGTCCCATTTGTTAATTGTTGGCCTTAAAGCCTGAGCTATTGGTGTTGTCTTCAGGAAGTTGTCTCTTGTGCCAATGTGACAGACTCTTCCTCACTTTTTATTCTAACAAATTTAGTGTCTCTGGTTTTATGTTAAAGTTTTTCATCCACTTGGACTTGAGTTTTGTGCATGGTGACAAATATGGGTCTAATTGCATTTTTCTACATGTTGATATCCAGTTAAACCAACTCCATTTGTTGAAGATGGTATCCTTTTTCCATTGAATAAATTTGGCTTCTTTGTTAAAAATCAAATGACCATATGTGTATGGATTCATTTCTGGGTCTTACATTCAATTCCATTTAGCTATTCTGGATTTCTTGTTTTTCCATATGAACTTGATAATTGACCCTTCAATGTCTTTTTAAAAATTGTGCCTCACCTTTGACCATGTCCCCTGGAGGGGGAGACCTGGTGACACTCAGAGGAAGGACAGCAGGTTACCAAGAAGAGACTTGATACCCTATGAGCATATACAGGGGGAGGTAATCCCCCTCAGGAACAGTCATAAGGGAGGGGAATAAGGGGAAAATAGGAGGGAGAAAAGAATGGGAGGATACAAGGGATGGGATAACCATTGAGATGTAACAAGAATAAATTAATTAAAAAAGGAAAAAAGACTTTCAATAAAAAAATAAAATAAAATTTGTGTAAGTAATTTGATAAGGATTGCATTGAATCTGTAAATTGCTTTTGGTAAGATGGCCATTTTTACTATGGTGATTCTCCTGATCCATGAAGAAGGGAGATCCTTCCATTTTCTGACATCATCTCAATCTCTTTCTTCAAATATTTGCAGTTTTTTTTTCAAACAAGTCCTTTGCTTTCCTGGTTAGAGTAACTCCTAGATATTTTATATTGCTTGTGGCAAATGTGTGGCTTTCCTAATTTCTTCCTCTGCATGATTGTCATTTGTATAAAGGAAGGCTACTGACTTTTGTGAGTTAATTTTGTATTCACCCAATTCGCTGAAGGTGTTTATCAGCTGTAGAAATTCTCTGGTTGAATTTTGGGGGTAACTTATGTATACTATCATATCATCTGCAAATAGGGATAATTTGTCATCCTCCTTTCACATTTGGATCCCTTTGTTTTCTGATTGTTGTCTTATTGCTCTGGCTAAAACTTCAAGAACTATATTGAAGAGATAAGGAGAATGTGAGCAGCCTTGTCTTATCCCTGATTGTAGAGAAATTTCCTTGAGAATCTCTCCATTTAATTTGATGTTGGCTTGCTGTATATAGTCTTTATAATGTTTAGGTATATGCCTTGTATTCCTGGTCTCTCCAAAAGTTTGAACATAAATGGGTGTTGGATTTTGTCAAATGCTTTTTCTCCATCTAAGGAGATGATCATGTGGGGTTCTTTTTCTTTCACTTTGCTTATATGGTGGATTACATTGATGTATTTCCATATAATAAACCATCCAAGCATGGCTGGATAAAGCCTACCTGGTCATGGTGAATGAAATATTTGATATGTTTTTGTATTTATTTTGCAAGTATTTTGTTGAGTATTTTTACATCTATGTTCATAAGAGAAATTGGTCTGAAATTCTCTTTTCGTTGGGTCTTTGTGGGGTTTAGGTATCAACACGACTATGGTCTCATAGAAAGAATTTGGTAATATTCCATCCAATTCTATCTTTTGGAGTAGATTGGAGTATTAGTCCTTCTTTGAAGGTCTGGTAGAATTCTGCACTGAAACCATCAGACCCTGGGATTTTTTTCATTGGGAGACTGTCAATGATTGCTTCTATTTCTATAGGATAGATAAGGCTATTTAATTTGTTTATTTGATCTGATTCTATTTTGGCAAGTTGAATTGATCAAGAAAATCATCCATTACCTTTAGGTTTTTCAAATTTTGTGTCATATATGCCTTGAAAGTAAAATCGTGTGATTTTTTGTATTTCTCTAGTGTCTATTGTTATGTCTCCCTTTTCATTTCTGATTTTCTTGATTTGGATAGTGTCTCTCTGCTTTTTAGTTAGTTTACCTAACAGTTTGTCTATCTTGTTGATTTTCTTGAAGAACAAGCTCCTGGGTTTGGTGATTCTTTGAATTGTTCTCCATGTTTCTAATTTATTGATTTCAGCCCTGAGTTTGTTTATTTACAGATATCTACTCCTCTTGGATGTTTCTGATGAGAAAGAGTGTATGAATGTAAAAACAAATAAAAATGGTTATTTGTACAAGACAAGAGAGGCACCTGTGTCTTGGAAAAACCTTGACATAAAAACCTCTTTCTTTGAACACATAACATATATTTGAAATTATAAAAAGATAAAACTTCAGATTTGAATTCATAATGAGCATAGAGTAAAACTATTGCTTTAAACTTGTAATTAACAAAGTATCTAGTTAGATATTAGAGTCAATAGTCCTACTGAAACTCTCTCTTCATGTATAACTTTTGTCTGTTTGTGAATGATGCACTTTTTCCATACATAGAAAAGCCTTTTTATTGGATCAAAAAAGAATCCAAGAGAAGGTTAAAGAGTTGCTGAAGCTGTCTGTTTCATCCAAACATTTGTCTGTCTGTTTATATGTATGATTATCTGTACACACTGTCTGTATATATACATATATGCATATATATATATGTATGTATATATATATATATATATTAACATGCATGTTCATATACATGTGGATGGATTGTGTCTTTGTGAGCTCACTTGTTTTGTCTTTGATAGTATGTGTTCATCTGTGTGTGTGTGAGGTTCATCAAAATCTGCAATGCTTTGTCTGCTAAGGTATAAACAGCAAAAACATCAGCCTGGATGTTTAAGAGTTGAAGTGTAAATAGCAAGGCACCTGACAGGGAGATGAATAGTTAAACTACATAGAAAAACACCAGACATCAGATGGCCTGCTTCAGTTTTCCCTGAGTGCTGGAGCTGATCACTAACATCCTGGCTAAAGCCACCTGTAAAAGGTAAGTCTCCTCACAACAAGGACCTCACCTGGGCTGCTAAAGAATCCCAAGCAGAAAGCTAGGCAACCACTGTGCCCTGCCTTGTTTTCCCTTGTGTGCTGGAGCTCATCTTTATAAATGCATCATCATGGTTTTCCCTTTTTTATAGGTTTATTAAAGAAGAAACATGTCAAAGAAGGTGGTCACTGGTGAAGATGTTGAAAGGTCTGGTGTACTGTAGAGGCATCCTATATCAACATCATTTTATTCATAGATGTCTTTTCACAAAGTTGACAAAGGCACTATAAAACTGTGAGGAGGAAGCAGAAAAATGAATGTTCAAAATGATTACTTCTGAGCAAGTCTCCAGGCTAATGTCCTCTGTCTTCTCAATCCCAGGGCAGCTTCCTGCTTCTCAAGAGTTTCTGACACACTCAGGATGTGGTTGCAGCACTGTGTATCTTGCACAGTAATAGACCGCAGAGTCCTCAGATGTCAGGCTGCTGAGCTCCATGTAGGCTGTGCTGGACGATATGTCTGCAGTCAGTGTGGCCTTGCCCTTGAACTTGTGATTGTAGCTTGTAGCATCATTTCTAGTATAAATGTATCCAATCCACTCGAGGCCATGTCCAGGCCTCTGCTTAACCCAGTTCATATAGGAGCTGGTGAAAGTATAGCCAGAAGCCTTGCAGGACAATTTTACTGAAGTACCAGGTCTCACAAGCTCAGCTCCAGATTGTTGCAGCTGGACCTGGGAGAGGACTCCTGTGGAGGGAAGGCAGAAAGGATGTTATTGCCACCTCAGTTTCTGTCTCCTCTTCAGATTTGGAGCTGGTGAGCCCCTTACCTGTAGTTACTGACAGGAGGAAGAGGATGACCCAGCTCCATTCCATCCTTAGGCAATGTGTGTTCTCTGACTGTGTAGAGGGCACTGCTCAGATGTTGTTTTTATAGTGTGGACATCTTGTATTTACGACCTTAGACTCAAGTAATTTGCATATTCATGAGCATGATACTCTTTAGATAAGGCCCTAGTCCAAGAGGGGAAGAAGGAGGTACAAAATCCTGGGTCAGGCAGCAGGATGCTGAGGTTAAAATTATAAACCCCCAAGTAAATACATCCCATACACCTCCCTTTTTTCAGATACATGAAATTACCATTTGAGTGAGAGAGTGACACTATCGACTCCTCTGTGATTGAGTTCTCTGCCAATCATTCTTAGCACTTTGACCTTCATGAATGTCTGCATCCTCATTACACACTGCACAATGAAAGCTGAGAGCAGCACTAATCTACTTGGTAGAAACAAATAATTATAAGGCAGCTTGACAACATCACCAATAGTTGTAAAACTCTTGTCTACTAGGACATATTTCATCACTAGCTGTGGACTTTTGACTAGGTTGAGCTGGGACAAACTCTTTCCTACGGTTCAGGCCAAAAATCCAATTATAAAGGTGTTGGTTGCTATGTAAGAACCAGGCCTAATTGATATATCTTACCTGAAGGCAGATGTTGTAGACTGCAAGGTCTGGTACTCTGTGAGATCACTGATGTCTTTGCTCTTCCTTCAAATTACACAGCAGCTTCCTGCATTGGGAAACCTAGCCAACAGGGAGAATTAAAGATCGGGTAGGTTTTTCTGTGTCTTTCAACCAATGTTCTTAGGTAGCAGCTGAAAGGCAGATGAAAAGAATTTTAATGTTCTAATTTTTCTTCAGTCAGTTGATGATAAGCAAGAATACAAATGCCAACATGGGTGTCATGAATAGTTAACGTTCTCTCTCCGTTGAGAGGAGTGTAGATAAGTGCACTGACTTGAAATCAGCTTGGAAAATTCACCAAAAAAATTAATGAAACTATGCTATGTCCCAGTTATATCCCTCCAAAGCACATAGTCAAATGACTCTACAGCTGATTATAGAGAAACATCATGATGAATGATATCTTTGATGTGTTCTTGTATTCGTTTTGCAAGTATTTTATTGAGTATTTTTGCATCAATGTTCATAAGAGAAATTGGTCTGAAATTCTCTTTCTTGGTTGGGTCTTTGTGAGGTTTAGGTATCAATGTGACTATGGCCTCATAAAATGAATTTGGTAATGTTCCATCCATTTCTATCTTTTGGAGTAGCTTGAAGAGTTTCGGTATTAGCTCACCCTAAAAGGTCTGGTAGAATTCTGCACTGAAACCATCTGGCCCTGGGCTTTTTTTTGTTGGGAGATTATCAATGATTGCTTCTATTTCTGTAGGGGAAATGGGACTATTTAGCTTGTTTATCTATTCTTCACTCAACTTTGGCAAGTGAAATTAATCAAGAAAATCTTTCATTTCCCTTAGATTTTCAAATTTTGTGGCATATATGCCTTCAAAGTAGGTTCTTATGATTCTTCGTATTTCTTCAGTGTCTGTTGTTATGTCTCCCTTTTCATTTCTGATTTTGTTGATTTCAATACTGTCTCTCTGCCTTTTAGTTAGTTTGGCTAATGGTCTGTCTATCTTGTTGATTTTCTCAAAGAACCAGCTCTTGGTTTTGTTGATTCTTTGGACTGTTTTCTTAGTTTCTAATTTGTTAATTTCACCCCTGAGTTTGATTATTTCCAGACATCTACTCCTTTTGTGTATTTTGCTTCTTTTTTTCTAGGGCTTCCAGTTGTGTCGTTAAGATGGTTATGTGTGATGTTTCCAATTTCTTTTTAAAGGCACTTAGTGCTATGAATTTTCCTCTTAGCACTGCTTTCAATGTATCCCACAAATTTGGGTATGTTGTTCCTTCATTTTCATTGAATTTCAGGAACTCCTTGATTTCTTTCTTTATTTCTTCCCTGACCAGGTGTCATTTAGCAGAGAGATGTTTAGTTTCCACATACATGTAGGCTTTTTGTTATTTCTGTTGTTGTTGAATTTCAGCCTAGGACCATGATGATCTGATAGGATACAAGGTATTATTTCAATCCTCTTGTATCTATTGAGGCCTGCTTTGTGACCTATGATAGGATCAATTTTGGAGAAGGTTCCATGGGGTGCAGAGAAGAAGGTATATTCTTTCTTGGTTGGGTGAAAGGTTCTATAGATATCTGTTAGATCCATTTGACCCATGGCATTGGTTAATGATGTTATTTCTCGGCTTAGTGTCTGTTTCAATGATTTCTCCTTCAGTGAGAGTGGGGTTTTGAAGTCTCCCACTATTATTGTGTGGGGATAGATGTGTGATTTTAAGCCCTTTTAGAATATCTTTTACAAATGTGGGTGCCCTTGTATTGGGAGCATAGATGTTCAGAATTGTGATGTCATCTTGGTAGACTTTACCTTTGATGAGTATGAAATGTCCTTCTGCATCTCTTTTGATTATTTTTGGTTGAAACTCTGTTTTGTTCAATATTAAAATGGATACGCTTGCTTGCTTCTTGTGACCATTTGCTTAGAATATTTTTTCCAACCTTTTACCCTGAGGTAATGTCTATCACTATGGGTTCTTGAATGCAGAAGAATGTTGAATCTTGTTTATGCACCCATTCAGTTAGTCTGTGTCTTTTTATTGGAGAATTGAGACCATTGATGTTGAGAGATATTAATGACCAGTGACTGTTAAGAGTCTTAATTTTGCTGTTGGTTCCAGTCGAGCATTTGTGTAGTTGTGTTTTTGCCATGGTATAGTTATCTATTTCCTTAGTAGTTTTGGTTGTAGCTTGACCCTTTGGGATGGAGTTTTCCTTCTAGTCACTTCTGTAAAGCTGAATTTGTGGATAGGTACTGTTTGAATTTGGTTTTGTCATAGAATATTTTGTTTTCTCCACCAATGGTTATTGCTAGTTGCTTTGTAAAGTAGTCTGGCCTGGCATCTGTGGTCTCTTAAGGTTTGCAGGCTCTCTGTCCAGGCCCTTCTGGCTTTTATGGTCTTTGCTGAGAAGTTGTATGTAATTCTGATAGGTTTGCCATTAAATGTTATTTGGCCCTTTTCCCTTGCAGCTCATCGAGAGTCTCTTGGCCCAACCTGTCTGCCAAGCATAGTTAGGGACTCTGGTTCCAAACTGCACACCAAGCTCCGCCTGAGCTCTGCTTTTAATGAGTAAGAAATATGGTCATGGAAGTTTTCACTGGTGAGGAAACTGAAAGGTCTGGTGTACTGTAGGGGCATCCTAAATCAACATCACTTTACTCATAGATGTCCTTTTATAAAATTGACAAAGATATTATAAGACTGTGAAAAGAACAGAAAAATGAATGCTCAAAATTATTATTTCTGAGCAAGTTTCCAGGTTAATCTTCCCTTTCATCTCAGTCCCAGGGCAGCTTCCTAATCCTCCAGGCTTTCTGACACACTCAGGATGTGGTTGCATCACTGTGACTCTTGCACAGTAATAGACCGCAGAGTCCTCAGATGTCAGGCTGCTGAGCTACATGTAGGCTGTGCTGAAGGATGTGTCTGCAGTCAGTGTGGCCTTGCCCTGGAACTTCTCATTGTGGTTAGTATTACCATATCACCAATCCACTCTAGCCCCTGTCTAGGCTTCTGCTTCACCCAGCTCGTATAGTATTCTGTGAAAGTGTAGCCAGAAGCCTTGCAGGACAATTTCACTGAGGCATCAGGTCTCCCCACCTCAGCCCCAGGCTGCTACTGCTGGACATTAGAGTGGACACCTGTGGAGACAAAGGAAGAATAGATGTCAATGTCACCTCACTCCCTGTCTCCTCCTCAGATTTGGAGCTGGTGAGCCCATTTACCTGTAGTTACTGACAGGAGGAAGAGGATGATCCAGCTCCTTTCCATCCTTAGCGATGGTGTGTTCTCTGACTGTGGAGAGGGCACTGACCAGATGATGTCTTAGGGGTGTAGAATCCTTGTATTTACCACTATAGGCTCAAGTAATTTGCATATTCATGAGATGGTCCTTCTTACATAAGTCCATAGACCAGCAGAGGAAGAAGGAGGTACAAACACCTGGGTCAGGCAGCAGGATGCTGAGGTTCAAGTCCTAATCCTCTGAGGAAACACATTCCATATCCCCTCCCATCTTTCAGATGTTTAATTATTGGTGAGAGGGTGACATCATTGGCTCATCTGTGACTGAGTACTCTGCCAATCATTCTCAGCACTTGACCATCATGAATGTCTGCCTCAGTTCATACATACTGCATGCTTAGAGCTGAGAACAGAAATAATATTCTTGGTATGACCATAAACATTTATAAGACAGTTTGGCAACATGACCATGGGCACTCTGTTCTGCCAGGGATTACATCATTTCTAACCATGGACTTTTGCCATGTTTACTACAACAAACTCTTTCCTATGGTTCAGGCCAAAGATTCAACTAGAAAGGAGTTGGTTGTTGTATAATAACCAGGCACTAATGGGTACTTCTTACCTGAAGGAAGATGTTGTAGACTGCAAGGCCTGGTACTGCATGAGATCAGAAATATCTTTGTTCTTCCTTCAAGCAACACAGCACCTTCCTGCACTAGTAAACTTATGCAACATGAAGAATTTAGAGATCAGGTAGGTTTTATGTGTCCTACAACCATATTCCTTAGCCAGTTGAAAGGCAGATAAAGGAATCCTAATGTTCTAATTTGACCTCAATCAGATGATGAGACAGAAGACTACAAGTGATATCATGGAAGTCATGAAGGCTGATCCGCTCTCACCCTTGAAGGGAGTGCAGTAGCACTGGTAATCATTTTGGAGAATTCACCAAATAATTAATGACCTATTTAATTAATAAATAAAACTATTCTGTGTCCAAACTACAACCCTCAAAGCAAATACCAAAATGACTCCACACATTATAGAGACACTTGAAATTCCATATTTATTCACAGCATGTTGTTCATGCGCTATTCTTAGCACTAGAGAATAGAATCATCCTAAATTTCCAACAAAGATCAAATGGGTAAAGACAGTGTAGTCTGTTTTTGACATTGTGTGTATCCAGTTTGAATCTGTACTGAAATTTCTCTACAGAGTTTGTTCTGCCAGTGCTTGGGAGTATCCATCCAACCAATTCAATTACAGGCCCAAGCTTCTGCCTGACCCAGTGTACCATTATAGAAAATGGAAAGCTAACTGACTCAAAATCCTTGCAGGTAACCTTTCATGAAGCTTCAGGACTCCTCATGGCAGCCTCAGACTGCAGCAGCTGAAACTAGGGGTGACGCCTATAGGGAGGTTGCCATGATCTCTTCAGTCTGTAGCTCCCCCTTAGCTCTGCTCTTAGGAATGCACTTCGCTGTAGCAGTTGTCACCAGGGAAAGATGATCCAACTCCATGCCAAGGTGTCTTCTGTCGTACTGACAATCTATTCACCACATATATTTTACTAATGTGAACCTATATCAAGTTTTCAAGAGACACATAAAGCTCCTCAGTGTTAACCATGTTTCTGATTAAGAGAAGGAGCATTGAACATGCTTGGATACATTCACTGAACAACTTCCTTATCTGCTTCCTCTGCTCCTCTACTTATTAGAAAATTGATAGATTCACAGTGACTCCTGCTGGTCCTGATAACTCACTTGTGTAATTTCTCACACAGGGACAGCTCAATTATTTCTCTTCTTTGCAATGTACCTATTGATTTTGAGAAGATATTTCAACAATGGAAGGTAAGCTCTGCCGTGATCATTGTCTCCATGAACAATAGTACTTTAGCTAGGGTATCTAGATATAGCACGGAAGTGACCACTGATGAAGTAGTGAGTTAACAAACAAAACACTAGAGATAGAGAGGAGCTATAAGCTGTCTACAAGGCAGTTTTCCCTCCCTTGAAACTGTACTTGGGGTAGAAAATTCAGAACACCACAAAGAGGAACAAATATGCCACCTACAGATCATTTCCAATGTACAGAAAATATTTGCACATCTGAGAAGTAACTAGAGTTAAGGAAAATGTGTAACATGATTTACTCTGTTTGCTAATTCAGCATTAGAACTACAGGTGGTCTGTATGGCTGTGAGTAAAGACTTAGCAGTTGTGCTCTTTTCCCTTTCCATGTATCTATAAGATTCAACAATGCTAACTGTGTCCTCAGACAGTGCTTGTCTCTCTGGATGTAGCTTCCCCAAGATCAGCATCCTCTTACTCATAGAGGGTCATGACTAATGGTTTTCAGAGTCTTGATATATGTGTTAAGGCTTGGAGAATGAAAGCTGTGGAGCTGAATAACTCAATACCAGCTCCAATGTGTTAGTGTAGCCACCATCAATGTATATGACAAAATGTGAGTGTCCCTGCATATGAACACATGTAGGAAAATCACCTGACAGAATCCAACACACCTCCATGTTAAAAGTTTCACATAGCTCAGGGATACAAGGAACATACCTAAGTACAATAAAGGAAATATACAGCAAGGTTATAGCCAAGATCAAATTATATGGAAAGAAGCTTAAAGCAATTCCACTACAACCAGGGACAAGACAAGGCGCCTCACTCTCACTGTATCTCTCCAATGTGGTACTTGAAATCCTAACTACAGTAATAAGACTGTTAAATAAATAAAGGGGAAACAAAGTGGAAAAGAAGAAATCAAAGGATCTCTATTAACAAATGACAGTATACATAAGTGATGCCAAAAAGTCTACCAGAGAACTCCTACATTTGATAGATACCTTCAGCCAAATGGCTGGACTAATATTAACTCAAAAAAGTCACCAGACTTCCTATATACTAATTCCAAAATGCTAAAAAAAATTAGAGAAACAACAACCTTCACAATAGAAACAAATAATACAAAGTACTTTGGTGACTCTACCTAGGAAATTCAAAGACCTGTATGACAAGAAATTATATTCTCCGAAGAAGGAATCAGAATATGGAAAGTTCTCCCATGCTCATGGATTGGTAGGATTAACATATAAAAATGGCCATTTTACCAAAAACAATCTACAGATTTCATCCAAGTCCTATTAAGATAGGAACAATACTCTCTACAGACCTTAAAGGAACAATATTCAACTTCATGTGCACAGACAAAAAAAAAGGTCCACATTGGCTAAAGCAATCCTATACAGTAAACGAGCTTCTGGAGGTATCTCCATCTCTTATTTCCAGTTTTACTACAGAACAGTAGTAATAAAAACTGCATGTACTGGTGTAGAAACAACCTGCTTAATCAATGGAATTAAATTAAAGGCCCAGCAATAAATGCACACACCTAGGGACATTTGATTTTTTACAAAGAAGAAAAAAAAACATGCAATGGGGGAAAAATCATCTTCAAGAAATGGTGCTAGTCTAAATGGATGTCTTCATGTAGAAAATGCAAATAAGTCCATATTTATTACACTGCAGAAACTCAACTGTAAGTGATTCAAAGGCATCAGCAGACCACAGGGATCCTTTTGGAAGGAATGGGGAGGATAGAAAGACCTGGAGGGAATAAGAACTCCACAAGAAGATAAAAAAAGTCAAATAACCAGGGCTTAAGGGAGGCTCATGGAGACTGTAGCACCAAACAGGCATCATGCATCGATTCGATCTAGGCCCTCTACACTTATGTAACAGATGGGCAGTTTAGTCTTCATGTGGGTCCCCTAGTAAGGGGAGCAGAGGCTGCTTCCGACATAGATTCTGTTGCTGATTCCAGTCAGGTGTCACTCCTTTTTTTGGCAAGTAGGAAGGATATGGGGAAGAGTGAGGGAGGGTGGGACAGTGTGGAGAGTAGTAAGGTGAAGAGGATCAGGAGGCAAAGTGAATAAATATAAAAAACACTTAGCTAATGTGAAGAGAAATTAACCAAAAACTACCACATAAACAGCACTTGCTAACAGTTTCCAGAAACTCACACCAGACCAATTAGACATAACCAACACCAATGTTCCTCTGAGATTAAAAATTCCCTCCTTTGACTTAGCCTCCTGAAGGTCAACATCCCTGTGACCCACAACCCACATTTGCAGTGTTTTCTTTTAAAAATCCATTACCCTTGAATCTCAGGGCCACTGTCCTACCCTGCTGTGTCAGGAAGGTTTGTAGTCCTAGCTCAAGCTCCCAATAAAGGACTCTGTGTACTACATCGGTATTGAGTCCTGCTGGTCTTTTGGGGGTCTTGTGATTGGGGCACAATAACACAAACAACAGTCATACACACACACACACACACACACACACACACACACAAATACACACATGCACTCCATATGCCATTTAGGTAACATTTGCAGTGTGAAAGACAGGACTTTTAGGAAGTGGCTATGGTCATGGCAGCTCCACTGCCTCCTCTGAGATGTAGGTCACTATGGAAGGGAATTTCAAATTCCTTCATGCTATTGTCATTATGATGCACTCTTATCTGAGAATGACAAACATCCTTGCCTTGTCAACTAGTGGAAATTCACTTGAATCACTGTAATTAACTCCTTGAATTGTATTATAGAGTCAATAAAGTAAGCAGACATTAATTGTAGAGGAGAGTGAGATTGTTGATATAAATGACTAAAATGTTAAAGCAGATCAGGACCTGGGTGACTCTCAGAAGCTAAACAGTTTTAAACTTGACATTAAACAAGCATGTATTTCCAAGAAAGGCAAATTAGTAAAAACTGTACTTTCAGGAAATAAAAATGGACCAACCATAGGAACAGTCTGAATATTAATGAAAAATAGGAAAGACACCAGAATCACAGCAGAGAAATCACCTTAAAGACTGTCCTGATGATGTCATTTAGGACAGTGAGCAATAAACTGATGGAAACTGAACTGTCATCTGTGTTGTTAGTAGCAGACACTTGTCTGAGTGTGTCTGTGCCTGAGGCCATCTGGATGGAAGCACTTTCCTATGATGATTCTACACATGTTCTGAGAAATTGTTTGAGCAGTGATACATGTAGAATGTGGCATAGATTCCTGCCTGATTATTGTCAGAACAGGGAGACAAAGGGGATAAGACACAGAATTAATACTGCAATAGGCAGCAGACCAAAAATTGTTGGGTACTTTCAAGCCAGTTTGTAAATTGACATCTCAGATCATAAATAAATGCACTTTCTTTTTCTACTGTGTACAGAGTTATTGAATGAAATTAAAAACACAAGGTTGAAGCTATGGGTGAGGTGGGAGACACAGGCTTCCATGTGTTTTACTTAATTTTTCCGTAGGGAAAAATTTGTTTTTGACCAATATATTCTGAGTTCCTGTGCTACTTCTGTTTTATCCCTCTTAGCTGCTGTTAACCCACCTCCACTCCTTTTATTTCTCTCAATCTTTTACTAAGAAACGTTTTCTCCTTCCATGGGGTGCTGAGAAGAAGTTATAATCCTTTGCGTTTGGGTGAAAAATTCTATAAATATATGTTAGATCAATTTGATGAATGATATTGGTTAATGAAGATATTTCTCAGCTTAGTTTCAGTTTCAATGACCTATCCTTCAGTGAAAGTGGGGTGTTGAAGTATCCCATTATTAATGTGTGGGGAGAGATGAGTTTAAGCTTTGTTGATAGCTTTTTTTTTTTTTACAAATGTGGGTGCCCTTGTATTAGTGGCGTAAGTTTTCTAAATTGTGATGTCATCTTTGTTGATTTTACCCTTGATGAGTATGAAGTGTCCCTCCTCCATTTTGATTAATTTTGGTTGAAAGTCTATTTTATTAGATATTAGATTGGATATACCATCTTGCTTCTTGTGATCATTTACTTGGAATATTTTTTCCTAGCCTTTTACTTTGAGCTAATGTGTGTCTTTGTGGGTGAGAAATGTTTCTTGAATGCAGAAGAATGTTTGGTCTCGTTTATGAATCCACTCAGTTAGTGTGTTTCTCTTTATTGGAGAATTGAGACCATTGATATTAAGAGATATTAATGACCAGTGACTGTTAAGTGCCTTCATTTTTTATGTTTGTTTATAGTCGAGAGTTTGTGAGGTTGTGTTTTTGACGTGGTGTAGTTATATATTTCCTGTGTAGTTTTGATTGTAATTTGACCTTTTGAGTGGAGTTTTCTTTCTAGTAACTTCTGCAAAGCTGGGTTTGTAGATAGGTACTGTTTTAATTTGTTTTGTCATGGAGAATTTTGTTTTCTCCATCAATGGTTATTGATAGTTTTGCTTGGTATAGTAGTCTAGCCTGGCATATGTGTTCTCTTAGGGTTTGCTGGACCTCTGTCCAGGCCCTTCTGGCTTTCGCGGTCTCTGCTGAGAAGTCGGGTGTAATTCTGACAGGTTTGCCATCATATGTGACTCTGCTTTTTTCTCTTGCTGCTTTTAATATTTTTCCTTGTTCTGTATACTTTGTGTTTTTATTATTATGTGGTGGAAAGATTCTCTTTTCTAGTCTATTCTATTTGGTATTCTATAGGCATCTTGTATGCTCAGATGTATCTCCTTCAGATTCTGGAAATTTTGTTCTATGATTTTGTTGTAGATATTTTCTGAGCCTTGGAGTCAAACATCTTCTCTTGCCTCAATGCCTCTTATTCTCCACTTTATTTGCTTTATGGTGTCCTTGATTTCTTGGATGTTCTGTATCAGGAACGTTTCAGATTTAGCATTCTCCTTGATTATTGTTGTGCATTCTACAATTATATCTTCAAGTCCTGATATTCGCTCCTTCATTTCTTGGATTCTGTGAGAGAAGGTCACATCTATGTTGCTTGACTTCTTCTGTAAGGCCTCTCTTCTTTGTGTTCAAACATGTGCTAGAAACATTATGAGGGATTGCTACTGCTCTAAGTTGTCCACAATACCTCCATAACTTGCCTCCATTTCTTAGAAAGAATCTAAACACTGCATAGATTTTAAGAACCATAGGGGTCAGATGACTCCAAGGAAACTGTCTTCCAGAACATAACAGGACTCACATGTATTTGAACCTCCAGAGATTATGACAGCATGCACAGGGTCTGCACAGACTCCATCCAAATGGAGTCCCTGTGTTGAGAGAGGGACATGGCCTGTTTTTACTCAAGCAAGAATTTTTCTGAAACTGATCACTTGAAAAAGAAAAATTAGTTTTCTCCAATGGAACATCACAAGGTAAACCAATAAGTTCATTAAATCCATCAGTAAATCATTAACCTCACATGTCCAGGAATAGAAGGCCAGCAGTAAATGAACTCAACAATATTTTTGTAGATATTTTTGCTTTACAATATTTTTGTGCATTTCTTTTTGTCTCAGTTCTTTTGCCTATATATCACGGTGACATACTTGTATTTGTATCTCCATGTGTTCCTTTCTTTTTTCTTTTCTTTTTATTTTACTCTTTTTCTTTTTTTACTTTCTACAGAAAGATTGAGAAGTTGTGTGATTGGGTATGTGGGAAAAGTTGAGGTGTAAGTTTGAGAGGGATCAGTGACAGGAATATACTATGTGAACATTTTCAAACTACATAAAAATAAATACAAGCCAGAAAATATAAAACATTGAAGTATTTATCAATGAATCTCCACTGTGTTTTGGCATGTAAATATCACATGTCAATCACAGCAGGAGCAGGGCAGCTATAGACTTAAGGAATGAAACGACAGATGGTACAGGGTCCTCTGCACACCCACCTCATCTCTCAACTGGAGATTGTTGGCTCTATTGTGCCCCCTGATGATCCTGAGCTCCCCTACAGGTAGATTTGTCATGGCTGACATTGAAGTGGCACAGTGTCTCTTTAAACAGTAACAGAGAGAATGTAACTTTGTAATGGTTCAAGCATGATGACTGCTGTGTGATACTGTACAGAAAAAATATGTGGAAGAAATGTAAATTCTACACACTACTATTCTTCCTTAAATTCCTTTATAAATGTTTTGAACATATGAATTTGCATTTATTTTTCTGATAAGGTTCTGTAGACCAGCTTTGGGAAAAGAGAAGAGAAAGTCTCATTGAGTCCTTGGTAGGGAGAATTGAGCTGGTGGGGAACAGATAGTTTTTTTATTATTTTTTCTCCTTTATTAATTTATTCTTGTTACATCTCAATGGTTATCCCATCCCTTGTATCCTCCCATTCTTCCCTCCCTCCCATTTTCCCCTTATTCCCCTCCCCTATGACTGTTCCTGAGGAGGATTACCTCCCCCTGTATATGTTCATAGGGTATCAAGTCTCTTCTTGGTAACCTGCTGTCCTTCCTCTGAGTGCAACCAGGTCTCCCTCTCCAGGGGACATGGTCAAAGGTGAGACACCAGAGTATGTGAGAAAGTAATATCCCACTCTCCACTCTACTGTGGAGAGTGTTCTGACCATTGGCTAGATCTGGGTAGAGGTATAAGGTTTACCGCCTGTATTGTCTTTGGCTGGTGCCTTAGTTTGAGTGGGACCCCTGTGCCCAAATCTGCCTATCATAATGTTCTACTTGTAAGCTTCTAGGACCCTCTGGACCCTTCTACTTTGCCATTCTTTCATGCTTCTCTCATCTAGAGTCCCACTAGAATATCCTCCCCTCTGTCTCAGTTTCCTGGTAAGTGAACGCTTTCATGGGACATGCCCCTTGGGCTAATATGCAGATATAAGTGAGTATATACCATTTGAGTCTTTCTGCTTCTGGGTTAACTCACTCATTATGATCATTTCTAGCTCAATCCATTTATCCACAAATTTCGGGAATTCCTTGTTTTTAATAGCTGAATAGTATTCCATAGTGTATATGTACCAAAGTTTCTTTATCAATTCTTCTATTGAGGGACACTTAGGCTGTTTCCATGTTCTGGCTATTATGAATAAGGCTGCTATGAACATGGTTGAGCAAATTTTCTTGTTGTGTGCTAGAGTATCTTCTGGGTATATTCCAAGGAGTGGAATAGCTGGGTCTTGAGGAAGCCCTATTCCCATTTTTCTGAGATAGCACCTGATAGATTTCCAAAGTGGTTGTACTAGTTTGCATTCCCACCAGCAATGAATGAGTGTTCCTCTCTCCCCACATCCTAGCCAGCATGTGGTGTCGCTTGAATTTTTTATCTTAGCCATTCTGATGGGTGTAAGATGAAATCTCAGAGTTGTTTTGCTTTGCATTTCCCTGATGATTAAGGAAGTTGAGCATTTCTTTAAGTGTTCTCAGCCATTTGATATTCCTCTGTTGAGAATTCTCTGTTTAGTTCCAAACCCCATTTCTCAATTGGGTTATTTGGTTTGGTGGTGTTTAATTTCTTGAGCTCTTTATATATTTTGGATATTAGACCTTTGTCAGATGTAGGGTTGGTGAAGATCTTTTCCGAGTTTGTAGGCTGTCGCTTTGTTCTCTTGACAGTGTCTTCTGCCTTACAGAAGCTTCTCAGCCTCATGAGGTCCCATTTATTAATTGTTGACATTAATGTGTGGGTTGTTGGTGTTCTGTTCAGGAAATTTTCTCCTGTGCCAATATGTTCCAGGCTCTTCCCCACTTTTTCTTCTAAGTGACTTAGTGTCTCTGGTTTTATGTTGAGGTCTTAAATCCACTTGGATTTGAGTTTTGTACAAGGTGACAAATATGGGTCCAGTTGAATTTTTTTTTTACACATAGACATCCAGTTAGACCAGCACCATTTGTTGAAGATGCTATCCCTTTTCCATCGAATGGATTTGGCTTCTTTGTCGAAAATCAAGTGACCATATGTGTGTGGATTCATATCTGGGTCTTCTATTCGATTCCACTGATCAACCAGCCTGTTGCTGTGCCAGTACCATGCTGTTTTAATTACTATTGCTTTATAGTACAGTTTGAGATCAGGTATGGAGACTCCTCCGGAGCACCTTTTATTGTACAAGATCGTTTTAGCTATTCTGGGTTTTTTGTTTTTCCATATGAAGTTCAGAATTGAACTTCTAATGTCTTTAAAAAATTGTGTAGGTATTTTGATAGGGATTGCATTGAATCTGTAGATTGCTTTTGGTAGGATGGCCATTTTTATTATGATAATTCTCCCGATCCATGAGCAAGGAAGATCATTCCATCTTCTCATGTCATCTTCAATCTCTTTCTTTAGAGTTTTGAAATTTTTTTCAAACAAGTCCATCACTTGCTTAGTTAGAGTAAGTCCTAAGTACTTTATATTGCTTGTGGCTAATGTGAAGGGAGTAGTTTTCCTAATTTCTTCCTCTGCAAGCTTGTCATTTGTGTATAGGAAGGCTACAGACTTTTTTGAGTTAATTTTGTATCCAGCCAATTTGCTGAAGGTGTTTATCAGCTGTAGGAGTTCTCTGGTGGAATTTTGAGGGTCACTTATGTAGACTATCATATCATCTGCAAATAGGGATAATTTGACTTCCTCCTTTCCCATTTGAATACCTTTGATCTCCTTTTGTTGTCTTATTGCTCTGGCTAGAACTTTGAGTACTATATTGAAGAGATATGGAGAGAGTGGGCAGCCTTGCCTTGTTCCTGATTTTAGAGGAAATTCCTTGGGTATCTCACCATTTACTTTGAGTTCAACTATTGACTTCCTATATATAGCCTTTATTATGTTGAGGAAAGTGCCTTGTATTCCCAATCTCTCTAAAACTTTAAACATGAATGGGTGTTGGATTTTATCAAATGCTTTCTCTGCATCTAAAGAGATGATCGTGTGGTTTTTTATTTTCAGTTTGTTTATGTGGTGAATTACATTGATGGATTTCCGTATATTAAACCATCCCTGCATGCCTGGAATGAAACCTACTTGGTCATGATGAATGATATCTTTGATGTGCTCTTGTATTCGTTTTGCAAGTATTTTATTGAGTATTTTTACATCGATGTTCATCAGAGAAATTGGTCTGAAATTCTCTTTCTTTGTTGAGTCTTTGTGAAGTTTAGGTATCAATGAGACTATGGCCTCATAAAATGAATTTGGTAATGTTCCATCCCTTTTTTATCTTTTAGAGTAGCTTGAAGAGTATCAGTATTAGCTCGCCCTTGAAGGTCTGGTAGAATTCTGTACTGAAACCATCTGGCCCTGGGCTTTTTTTGGTTGGGAGACTACCAATGATTACTTCAATTTCTGTAGGGGAAATGGGACTATTTAGCTTGTTTATCTGTTCTTCACTCAACTTTGGCAAGTGAAATTGAACAAGAAAATTGTCCATTTCCCTTAGATTCTAAAATTTTGTGGCATATATGCCTTCAAAGTAGGATCTTATGATTCTTTGTATTTCTTCAGTGTCTGTTGTTATGTCTCCCTTTTCATTTCTGATTTTGTTGATTTCAATACTGTCTCTCTGCCTTTTAGTTAGTTTGGCTAATGGTCTGTCTATCTTGTTGATTTTCTCAAAGAACCAGCTCTTGGTTTTGTTGATTCTTTGGACTGTTTTCTTAGTTTCTAATTTGTTAATTTCACCCCTGAGTTTGATTATTTCCAGACCTCTACTCCTTTTAGATGTTTCTGCTTCTTTTTTTTTCTAGGGCTTCCAGTTGTGTCGTTAAGATGGTTATGTGTGATGTTTCCAATTTCTTTTTAAAGGCACTTAGTGCTATGAATTGTCCTCTTAGCACTGCTTTCAATGTATCCCACAAATTTGGGTATGTTGTTCCTTCATTTTCATTGAATTTCAGAAACTCTTTGATTTCTTTCTTTTTTTCTTCCCTGACCCAGGTGTCATTTAGCAGAGAGTTGTTTAGTTTCCACATACATGTAGGCTTTTTGTTATTTCTGTTGTTGTTGAATTGCAGCCTAAGACCATGATGATCTGATAGGATACAAGGTATTATTTCAATCCTCTTGTATCTGTTGAGGCTTTCTTTGTGAACTACGATGTGATCAATTTTGGAGAAGGTTCCATGGGGTGCAGAGAAGAAGGTATATTCTTTCTTGTTTGGGTGAAAGGTTCTGTAGCTATCTGTTAGATCCCTTTGACCCATGGCATTGGTTAATGATGTTATTTCTCGGCTTAGTTTCTGTTTCAATGACTTGTCCTTCAGAGAGAGTGGGGTGTTGAAGTCTCCCACTATTATTGTGTGGGGATCGATGTGTGGTTTAGGCCTTTTTAGAAGATCTTTTACAAATGTGGGTGCCCTTGTATTGGGACATAGATGTTCAGAATTGTGATGTCATCTTGATTGACTTTACCTTTGATGAGTATGAAGTGTCCATCCTCATCCCTTTTGATTAATCTTGGTTGAAAGTCTATTTTGTTCGATATTAAAATGGCTAAGCCTGCTTGCTTCTTGTGACCATTTGCTTGGAATATTTTTTTCCAACCTTTTATCCTGAGGTAATGCCTATCATTATGGGTGAGATGTGTTTCTTGAATGCAGAAGAAGGTTGGAACCTGTTTATGTACACATTCAGTTAGTCTGTGTCTTTTTATTGGAGAATTGAGACCATTGATGTTGAGAGATATTAACGACCAGTTACTATTAAGAGTCTTAATTTTGATGTTGGTTCCAGTCGAGCATTTGAGTAGTTGTGTTTTTGCCATGGTATAGTTATCTATTTCCTGAGTAGTTTTGGTTGTAGCTTGACCCTTTGGGATGGAGTTTTCTTTCTAGTACCTTCTGTAAAACTGGATTTGTGGATAGGTACGGCGTGAATTTGGTTTTGTCATGGAATATTTTGTTTTCTCCATCAATGGTTATTGAGAGTTTTGCTGGGTAAAGTAGTCTGGCCTGGCATCTGTGGTCTCTTAGGGTTTGCAGGATCTCTGTCCAGGCCCTTCTGGCTTTGATGGTCTCTGCTGAGAAGTTGGGTGTAATTCTGATAGGTTTGCCATTAAATGTTATTTGACCCTTTTCCCTTGCAGCTTTTAATATTTTTTCTTTGTTCTGTATGTTTTGTGTTTTGATTATTATATGATGGGCAGTTTTTCTTTTCTGGTCAATTCTATTTGGTGTTCTGTAGGCCTCTTGTATGTTTATAGGCATCTCTTTCTTTAGATTGGGGAAATTTTCTTCTATGATTTTGTTGAGAATACTTTCTGGGCCTTGGAGTCTGATATCTTCTCTTTCTTCAATGCTTATTATCCTCAGATTTCTTCTTTTCATGGTGTCCTTAATTTCTTGGATGTTTTGTGTCAGAAGTTTTCCAGATTTGGCATTTTCTTTAATGGTTGCTTCAAGATCTGTGATTGTATCTTCTAGACTTGAGATCCGTTCTTCCATCTCTTGGATTCTGTTAGAAAAGCTCAGCACTGTGTCATTCACCTTCTTCTCTGAGGCTTCACGTTCTCGTTTTTCTTCTGTCTGTGTGTTTATCATTGAATCCATTTTCGTCTTCATATCTTGAACAGATTTTTTTATTTCTTTCATCTGGTTGTTTACATTTTTCTGAAAATTTTCCTGTTCCACTCTATGTGCTTCTTCTATGTCTCTCACCTGCTTGGCTGCTTCTTCCTGCATCTGATTTCGAATTTTATTTGTTTCCTCCGTTATCATCCTCATTACCAAGAATTTGAGTCATTTTCTTGTGTTTCCATTGTATTTGTGTTCTCCGGGTTGCTTTCTTTGGGATAGCTGGGAACTGGAGACGCCATATTGTTTTGGTTTTTTTTGCATATGCTTTTACACTGTCCTTTAGACATCTTGCCATCTCTGTTTTTGTTGGGTAACTTCCAGAGTTGGGTGGAGGGAGTCTAATGATAGATTCACTCATTTTCTCACGATTTCCATAGGCTGGAAGCCCTGATACTTCACTGGTGTGGATGTCATGAGGTTAGCCCTGTCGTTTTGGTCTCTCATAGCCAGTGATCCTCAGCTCCCCTTTGCTGTGGGTCCTGCAATTGTTCTGGGTCTCTGAATGAGTGTTGGATCAGGCCAAGGTATCCACAGCCTTTTGAGTTCCCTGCCAAGTCCAGCCAGGGATACTGGGCCCGAACTACTTGTCGAGCTCAGCTAGTTTCTCAGGGCCTGAACCATCTGCAACAGCAGGAGAACTGCGACTGCACTCAGCAAGCACCTAGGGTGGAAGTGATCACTCCGCCCAGCCTGTGTCACAGCAGGGGAGCTGTGCCTCGGGCAGAATTGCTTGATGAGCTGAGCCAGTGTCTCCACAGCACAGCTCACTGAGCAAACCCAGGACTCTGGGGCTGAACTGTCTGCTGAGTCCAGTTTGGGTCTCAAGGCACCACATGACCCAAATCCTGTCCAGAGTCCCCTCTCCCGCAGCAACTCCCACCGTCCACCACACCAATTGCCTCCACTGGAAGGCTCTTAGCTGCAAACCTCATCCACCACCGCTGGTGACGCTGGTGGCACTGCTGTCCCCACAGCAGCCGCCGCTCTGATCCGAGAAAGTCCTCGTTCCTCCTGTGTGCAGGGGCAGGCAGGTCCTCCACACCCTGGTCCCTCCGAACCATGGAGCACTTCTGCTGCCGTGGTGTGGGGACCTGGGTGTTCCTGCATCAGAAATCTGTGCAATTTTTTGAACTGTTCACTGGAGCTTTCAAACACGGTCCACACTGCTCGCTGCCATCTTGGATCTGGGGAACAGATAGTTAAAAGATGCAAATGTTGGAGAACAACTAGTTAAAAAACTAATTGCTGAAGAAGATTGAAGAAAGGAAGAATAATAATTATTGAGGCCACGGTACAAATTTTGGTAGAAAACTAAATGGTCTTCTAACCCAGGAGATCCTTATTTTCCTTCCATTCTATATTTCTTTGTGCATCCCCATTACTTTATTTAAAGTGAAGCCGAATTTTTTCATTACAGATTACATGATGTTTTCTTTTATCTTTTACAATCAATAGTGAAGGTAAAAATCTACAGAACAAGAAAATAATCTAACAAAGGAATAGAAATTATTTTGTATAACACACACCTGGGCTACGGCAGAGTCCCTAGCAGAAAGCAGTGCCACAACTGTGACCCAATTTGTTATTCCTTGTGTACTTGAGTTACTCTCTATCAATACATCATCACGATCTTCCCTTTTTTATTGTTTTATTTAAAAAGAAACATGTCAATGGAGGTGACAACTGGTGAAGATGTTGAAAGTTCTGGTGTTCTGTAGGGGTATCTTATATCAACATCACTTTGTTTGTAGATGTCTTTTTACAAAGGTGACAAGGCCACAAAGGTGACTATGAGAAGGAATAGGAAAAATATGAATGCTCAAAATGATTTTTTTTAGCAAATTCTCAGGCAAATTTCCTCTGTCTTCTCAGTCACAGGGCACATTCCCACACCCCTGGGTTTTCTGACACACTCAGGATGTGGTTACAGCACTGTGTCTCTGGCAGAGAAATAAATGGCAGAGTCCTCAGATGTCAGGCTGCTGAGCTCCATGTAGGCTGTGCTGGAGGATTTGTCCACAGTCAGTATAGCCTTGCCCTGGAACTTCTGATTGTAGCCAGTACTACCACTTCCACCACCAATCCATCCAATCCACTCTATGACATGTCCAGGCTGCTGCTTCATCCAATGCATATAGTAGTCTGTGAAGGTGTAGCCAGAAGCCTTGCAGGACAACTTCACTGAGGACCCAGGTCTCCTCAGCTCAGCACCAGACTGCTGCAGCTGGACCTGGGAGTGGACACCTGTGGAGAGAAAGGCACAGTGGGTGGCATTGTCACCTCAGTCCCTGTCTGTACTTTAGGGTTGGAAATAGGGAGAACCTTACCTGTAGTTACTGACAGAAGGAAGAGACTGATCCAGCTCCATTCCATTCTTATGGATGGTTTGTTCACTGTGCAGAGAACACTGATCAGATGTTGTTTTGGGGGTGTGGACATCCCTGTATTTACCACCATAGACTCAAATAATTTGCATATTCAGGAGCATGGTATTTCTTAGATAAGGCTCTAGTCAAGCTGGAGAAAAAGGAGAAGGTGTAAACACCTGAGTCAGTCCTAATCCTCTGAGGAAATGCACTCCATACTGCTCCCTTCTTTCAAATATATGAAGTTATATTTGGGTGAGAGGGTGACATCATTGACTCTTCTGTGATTGAGCACTCTGTCAATCATTCTCAGCACTTTGATCCATTGTGAATGTCTCCATCAATTATTACACACTGCACACAGAAGCCTCTGTAAGCAAGCCTGATCGAATAACTAATCTACTTGGTATAAACATGAATATTTATGAGGACGTTTGACAACATGACCATTAGTAGTACAACTCTGGTCTTTTAGGGCCTATGTTATCTCTAGGCATGAACTTTTGACCATGTTTACCTGGGGAAAACTCCTTCATATGACTCAGGCCAAAAATTCAATTAGAAAATCTTGTTGCTTTGTAACAACCAGGCACTAATGGGTATATCTTACTTATGGCTGATGTAGACTGCAAGGCCTAGTACTGCATGAGGTCACTGATATCTTTGCTCTCTCTTCAAGTTACACAGCACCTTCCTGCACTATGAAACCTGCCTAACTGGGAGAATTTACAGATCAGTTGGGATTTTCTGTGTCCTACAAACATAGTCCATAGCTAACATTGAAAAGCAGATGAAAGGAATTTTAGTGTTCTACTTTGACTCAGACATATTCTGATAAGCAAGAATTCAAATGAAGACATGGATATCATGAAAAGCTAATCCTCTCTCATCATTGATGGAAGTGTGGAAAAGTGTACTGAATTTGGAATCAGGTTGGAGGATTCATAAAAAAATGATTAATAAAAGTATACTGTATTCCATCTACATCTCTCCAAAGTACAGAGTCAAATGACTCTACAAATTGTCATAGAGACAACTGAATTTCTATATTTATTCACAGCATGCTATTCATGCTTTATTCACAACAGCTGGAGAATGGACTCATCCTAGATTTCCAACAAAGGACAAATACATAATGACAGTGGAGGCTGTGATGGACATTGTAAGTACATCAAGTGTGGATCTGTCCTGAAATTCCTCTACAAAGTTTGTTCTGCCAGTGCTTGAAATAACCATCCAATCAATTCAATCCCATGTTCAGGCTTCTAATTCACCCAGCATCCACATAGAGGAAGTGGGGAAGCTACCTGAGTCAACATCCTTGCAGCTAAACTTTCATGAAGCTCCAGGACTCCCCAGTCCAAACACAGACTGTAGCACATGAACCTAGGACTGACCCCTATAGAAAGAATGCCATCACTGGCTTCCCCTTAGCCCTGCTCCTAGGAATGCACTCATCTGTAGCTGCTGCCACCAGATACGGATCATCCAACTTCTGATCAAGTTGAGAACAAATGTGCCAAGAGACTGTGGAAAAGTGAATAGTAATCTGGGACTGTTGGTTGTGTGGACAGTGCTGTATTTACAACCACAAACTAATTTTGCAATAGAGAGGAAAAATGTTTCTTAGATGAAGACATGAAATTTTTCAGATAGATCTGCTAGTTTTTTATGTTAGTCAGTGGCATGGTAAGGTCCTGGTATCTGAAGAAATTCATTCATGCTCCATCCTGGAACCATGCAGACAGAGCTCTTTCATCCCACTGACAATCCATTCACCATACCCATGTTCCCTTACGTGAACCTCACATCAAGTGTTCAAAGACATCTGAAGCTCCTCAGTGTCAATCATATTTCTGAGGATAAGAAGGTACATTGACCATCCTACTCTATTCAGACACTTACATAGAGCTCTTCCATCCCAGTGAGAACCCAGTAACCATATCCTGTTCCATAATGTGAACCACATTCCCAGTGTTCTAGGATAATATGAATCTCCGCAGGGTCATTCACATTTGTGATGCTGAGAAGGTGCATTGACAATGCTGTAGAAACTTACTCAGAGCTTTGGAGGCTGCTGTCCATCACAATCCAATGATCAACAGGACTAAGAACACTTCTTCTCCCAGCTGTAAACTCTGGAACACTTTTCTCCATATTGCTTAGGATCCTGAGTCTCCCATATCCTTGATAATTAATTATAAGTAAGTCATAATCTGGTATTCTATTTAGTCAACATATAAATCTGATATAGATGTTGTTGATCACAATATGGCTGTTGTTTTACAAATAACCTCTCCAGGGTTCTGGCATGAAAATGGTACATGTAAACAATGTCATCGTCTCTGAACATAATGATGTTGGCAATGAAATCCACAGAGGCTGCTGGAATACACTCAGTGAACAACTTTCTTAGCTTCTTCAGCTGCTCCTTTACTTATTAGAGAATTGGTGGATATGCAGTGCCCCCTGCTGGTCATGATAACTAACATGTACAATTTCTCACAAAGGAAATTATTTCTCTCATTTGCAATGTACCTTTTGATTTTGAGATTTTTCAACAATGGAATGTGAGCTGTGCCTCATACATTGTCTTCATGAACTACAGTCCTTTCTTTAGGAGCTGTTAGACATAGTTATAGAAGGGACCACTGATGAAGTAGTGAGTTACCAGACTAAAAAGTAGAGGTACACAGGATCTACAAGCTCTCTACAAAGCAATTTCCCTGCTTCTGAAGCTTCACTTGGGTAAGAAAACTCATAACACTGGGAAGAGGAAAAAATGTGGCCCTTAAACATCAGTTCCCATCTACAGGATATATATTCATATCTGAGAAGTAACTAGAATTAAGAAATATTTGAACTGTGGTCCACTCTGTTCGTTAATTCAGCATTTGTATTACAAGTGGGCTGTATAGTTGTGTGTAAAGACTTTGCAGGGGTGGTATTTTCCTTTTTCCATGTTTCTTTAAATATAAAATGTTGACTGGGTAGTCAGTCAATGCTCTTCCCTTTGAGTCTAGCTCCACCAAGTTCAGTATTCTCTTATTCATGGAAGGTCATGACTAATAATTTTCAGAGTCTTGGATATATTTGCTAAGGCTTACGGAATGACATCTCTGTGACTGAATTCCCCACTAAAGGCTACAATGTGTGAGTATAGCCAAGATCAATGTATATGACAAATGTGTGTGTGTGTGTGTGCGTGTGTTTGTGTGTGTGTGTGTCCCTGCAAGTGAATACATGCAGAAAATCATTTGACAGAATCCAAGACACCTTCATGTTAAAAGTCTTAGATAGATCAGAGATACAGGGTATATACCTAAGTATAATACTTGCAAAATACAGCAAGCTTATAAGCAACATCAAATTAAATGCTGAGAAACATAAGACAATTCCACCAAAACCAAGGAAAAGACGAGGCACCCCACTCTCACCATAACTCTCCAATGTAGTACTTAAAATCCTATCTACAGCAGTAAGACGAATAAATAAAAAAGAAACAAGTTTGGGGGAAAATCAAAGAATCTCTATTCCCAAATGATTGTACTCATAAGTGACTGCAAAAATTCTACCAGAGATCTTCTGCAGCTGAAACATACCTTCAGTGGCATGGCTGGATTCAAAATTAACTTTAAAAATACATTAGATTTCTTATACCAAAATCCCAAATAGATGAGAAAAAACAGACAAACAGCACCATTCACAATAGAAACAAATAATATAAAGAATCTTGGTGTTATGCTAACCAGGAAAGTGAAAGACCTGTATGACAAGAATTTTAGTTCTCTGAAGAAAGAAAATTGAAGGAAATATCACAAGATGCAAAGTTCTCTCCTGCTCATGGATTAGTAAGATTAACATGTAAAAATGGACCTCTTATCAACAGCAATCTAAAGATTTTTTGTAATTCCCAACAAAATACCAACAAAATTATCTTCAGATTTTAATTTAAAAGAACAATTTCAACTTCATATATACAGACAAAAAAATGTGCCAAGAGTTGATTAAAAAGAAAATCCTATATAATAAAAGAACTCTAGGTATCTCTATTCCTGACTTCGAGCTCTACTACAGAGCAATAGTAATAAAAACCGCATGGTAATGGCATAGAAACAAACTGGTTAATCAATAGAATCAAATCAAAGGCCCAGAAATAAACACACACACCAATGGACACTTGACTTTTAACAAAGAATCCAAGTCCATACAATGGGAACAAAAGCATCTTCAACAAATGGTACTTGGAATAACTGAATGTCTACCTGCAGAAAATGAAAATAGTTCCATAATTATTATCCTGCACAAAACTCAATTTCTACTGGATCAAAGGGATCCTTGTGAACAGACCACAGGGATCCTTGTGAAAAGGGTGGGGAGGATTAGAAGGACCTGGAGAAGACAAGACCAACAAAGTCAAATTCCCTGGGCTCAGGAGGCTATAAGACTGAAGCAACAACAACCATGCATCACCTGGATGTAGGTCCCCAACACATACAACAGATAGGCAGTTTAGTCTTCATGTGGGTCCCCTAGTAAGGAGAGCAGAGGCTGATTCTGACATGGACTCTCTTGCTTGGTTCTGATCAGGAGCCCCTGGCATGGCTTCCTTGCCTAACCTAAGGGTAAGAGAATGTGCTCAGTCCTGATGCAACTTCTTAGGCTACGGTGAGTTGGGGAACTCATCTTTTTTTGTAAATAGCAGGGATATGGGAATGAGGAAGGGAAGGAAGGAGGGATCATATAGAGAGTAAGGACATGGAGACATCAGGAGGTAAAGGGAATAATTAGGTCTATTTACTTTGTTTATCTGACTTTGATTCAATTTTGGAAAATGGAATTGTATAAGAAATTTGTCCATTTCACTTAGATCTTCAAATTTTGTGGCATATATGCCTTTAAAGTAGGATCTTATGATTCTTTGTATTTCTTCACTGTTTGTTCTTATGTCTCCCTTTTCATTTCTGATTTTGTTTATTTTTATAGTGTCTCTCTGCCTTTTAGTCATTTGGCTAATGGTTTGTCTATCTTGTTGATTTTCCTGAAAGAATCAGCTCCTGATTTTGTTGATTCTTTGAATTGTTTCTAATTTTTTTTGATTTCAACCCTGAATTTGATAATATCCAGGTGTCTTCTCCTCTAGCA
>CAJQZA010010244.1:248649-278073 GCA_907164435.1 Acomys dimidiatus
TAATTTCTCACACAGGGACAGCTCACTTATTTCTCTTCTTTGCAATGTACCTATTGATTTTGAGAAGATATTTCAAAAATGGAGGTGAACTCTGCTGCGAACATTGTCTCCATGAACCACAGTACTCTAGCTAGGGTCTGTTAGAAATAGCAATGGAAGTGACCACTGATGAAGTAGTGAGTGAACAGACAAAACACTAGAGATAGACAGGAGCTATAAGCTGTCTACAAGACAGTTTTCCCATCCCTGAAGCTGTACTTGGGGCAGAAAATTCAAAACACCACAAAGAGGAACAAATGTGCCACCTGCAGATCACTTCCAATCTACAGAAAATATTTGCACATATGAGAAGTAACTAGAATGAAGGAAAATGTGTGCCATGATTCACTCTGTCTGCTAATTCAGTACTGGAACCACAGGTGGGCTGTGTGGCTGTGAGTAAAGACTCAGCAGTTGTGCTGTTTTCCCTTTGCCATGTATCTTCAAGGTACAACAGTGCTAACTATGTCCTCAGACAACTCTTGTCTCTCTGGATGTAGCTTCTCCAAGATCAGCATCCTCTTATTAATGGAAGGTGATGACTAATGGTTTTCAGAGTCTTGATGTTTATGTTAAGGCTTGGAGAATGACAGCTGTGGAGCTGAATAACTCACTACCAGCTCCAATGTGTTAATGTAGCCACCATCAATGTATATGACAAAATGTGAGTGTCCCTGCATATGAACACATGTAGGAAAATCACCTGACAGAATCCAACACCCCTTCATGTTAAACGTTTCCAATAGCTCATGGAAACAAGGAACATACCTACATACAATAAAGGCAATATACAGCAAGTTTATAGCCAACATTAAATTAAATGGAAAGAAACTTAAAGCAATTCCACTAAAATCAAGGACAAGACAAGGCTCCCCACTCTCACTGTATCTCTCCAATGTGTACTTGAAATTCTATCTCCAGTAATAAGACAACTAAATAAATCAAGGGGAAACAGAGAGGAAAAGAAGAAATAAAAGGATCTCTATTAACAAATGACAGTATATATAAGAGATGCCAAAAATTCTACTAGAGAACTCCTACATTTGATACCTACCTTCAGCCAAATGGCTGGATTACTATTATATCAAAAAGTCACTAGACCTCCTATATAATAATTCCAAAATGCTGAAAAAAATTAGAGAAACAACACCCTTCACAATAGAAACAAATAATACAAAGAACCTTGGTGTGGCACTCTCTAGGAAACTGAAAGATTTGTATGACAAGAACTTTTTTCTTTTTTATTAATTTATTCATATTACATCTCAGTTGTTAGCCCATCCCTTGTATCTTCCCATTCCTCCCTTCTTCCCACTTCCCCCCTACTCCCCTCCCCTCACCCATGTCTGTGTCTGAGGGGGACCTCCTCCCCCTGTATATGCTCATAGGGTATCATGTCTCTCCTTGGTGACCTATTATCCTTCCTCTGAGTGCCACCAGGCATCTCCATCCAAGGGACATGGTCAGATATGGGGCACCAGAGTTTGTGTGAAAGTCAGATCTCCTTCTCCACTCAACAGTGGAGAATGTCCTGTCCATCGGCTAGTCTAGGTAGGGGTTCGAGGTTTACTGCCTATATTCTCCTTGGCTGTTGCCATAGTTTGTGGAGGACCCCAGGGCCCAGAATCGCCTGTAGTTTTCCAGGACCCGCTGGATCCTTCTATTTCCTCATTCTCCCAGGCTTCTCACACCTAAAGTCTCAACAGAATGTCCTCCCCTCTTACCCACTTTCCTGGTAGGTAAAGTTTTTCATGGGGACGTACACCTTGGACTAGTGTCTCAATATAAGTGAGTATATACCATTTAGCTCTTTTTGCTTCTGTGTGAACTCACTCATTATGACAATTTCTAGTTCAATCCATTTGTCCACAACTTTTGGGAATTCCTTGTTTTTAATAGCTGAGTAGTATTCCATAGTGTAAATGTACCACAGTTTCTTTATCCATTCTTCTATTGAGGGACACGTAGGTTGTTTCCAAGTTCTGGCTATTATGAATAAGGCAGCTATGAACATGGTTGAGCATATATCCCTGTTGTGTGGTAGTGCATCCTCTGGGTATATTCCAAGGAGTGGAATAGCTGGGTCTTGAGGAAGCCCTATTCCCATTTTTCTGAGAAAGCACCAGATAGCTTTCCAAAGTGGTTGTACTAGTTTGCATTCCCACCAGCAATACAGGAGTGTTCCTCTTTCTCCACACACTCACCAGCATGTAGTGTCAGTTGAGTTATTGATCTTAGCCATTCTGATGGGTGTAAGATGGAATCTCAGTGTCGTTTTGATTTGCATTTCTCTGATGACTAAGGAGGTCAAGCATTTCTTTAAGTGTTTCTCAGCCATTTGATATTCCTCTGTTGAGAATTCTCTGTTTAGCTCTGTGCCCCATTTCTCTATTGGGTTATTTGGTTTGGTGGTGTTTAATTTCTTGAGTTCTTTATATATTTTGGAGATTAGACCTTTGTCAGATGTAGAGTTGGTGAAGATCTTTTCCCAGTCTGTAGGCTGTCGCTTTGTTCTCTTGACAGTGTCACCTGCCTTACAGAAGCTTCTCAGCCTCATGTGGTCCCATTTATTAATTGTTGATGTTAAGGCCTGGGCTGTTGGTGTTCTGTTCAGGAAGTTGTCTCCTGTGCCTATGAGTTCCAGACTCTTCCCCACTTTTTCCTCTAATTGGGTTAATGTCTGTGGTTTTAGGTTGAGGTCTTTGATCCACTTGGACTTGAGTTTTGTGCATGGTGACAAATAGGGGTCTAATTTCATTTTTCTACATATAGACATCCAGTTGGACCAGCACCATTTTTTGAAGATGCTGTCGTTTGTCCATTGAATGGATTTGGCTTCTTTGTCGAAAATCAGGTGAGCAAATGTGTGTGGATTCATCTCTGGGTCTTCAGTTCGATTCCATTGATCCACTAGCCTATTGCTGTGCCAGTACCATGCTGTTTTAATTACTGTTGCTCTATAGTACAACTTGAGATCAGGTATGGAGATTCCTCCAGCGGATCTTTTATTGTATAGGATTGTTTTTGTTATTCTGGGCTTTTTGTTTCTCCATATGAAGTTGAGAATTGTTCTTTCAATATCTTCAAAATATTTAGTAGGTATTCTGATAGGGATTGCATTGAATCTGTAAATTGCTTTTGGTAAGATGGCCATTTTTACTATGTTGATTATTCCAATCCACGAACAAGGTAGATCCCGCCATCTTCTGATGTCATTTTCAATCTCTTTCTACAGAGGTTTAAATTTTTTTTTCAAATAAATCCTTCACTTGCTTGGTTAGGGTTGTTCCTAGATATTTTATAGTGCTTGTGGCTATCATGAAGGGAGTAATTTTTCTAATTTCTTCCTCTGCCTGTTTGTCATTTGTATATAGGAAAGCTACTGACCTTTTTGAGTTTATTTTGTATCCTGCCAGTTTGCTGAAGGTCTTGATCAGCTGTAGGAGTTCTCTGGTGGAATTTGGGGGTCACTTATATACACTATCATATCATCTGCAAATAGGGATAATTTTACTTCTTCCTTTCCCATTTGGATCCCCTTGATCTCATTTTGATGTCTTATTGCTCTGGCTAGAACTTCAAGAACTATATTAAAGAGATATGGGGAAAGTGGGCAGCCTTGTCTGGTCCCCGATTTTAGAGGGATTTCCTTGAGTATCTCTCCATTTAATTTAATGTTGGCTATTGGTTTGCTGTATATAGCCTTTATTGTGTTTAGAAAAGTGCCTTGTATTCCCGATCTCTCCAGAACTTTAAATATAAATGGGTGTTGGATTTTGTCAAATGCTTTTTCTACATCTAAAGAGATGATCATGTGGTTTTTCTCTTTCAGTTTGTTTATATGGTGGATTACATTGATGGATTTCTGTATGTTAAACCATCCCTGCATTCCTGGAATGAATCCTACCTGGTCATGGTGAATGATGTCTTTGATATGCTGTTGTATTCGCTTTGCGAGTATTTTGTTGAGTATTTTTGCATCAATGTTCATAAGAGAAATTGGTCTGAAATTCTCTTTTTTTGTTGGGTCTTTGTGGGGTTTAGGTATCAATGTGACTGTAGCCTCATAGAAGGAGTTTGGTAATATTCCGTCCATTTCTGCGTGGCCCGGCTGCCGGCACTCCCCAAACAACTGAACTAACTGGGTCCATCTCTGTGGGCCTGCGACGGATCCACCCAGGTTATCGGGAGCCGTGGGTCTTGCTGGCAGGGAATAACTGCTGCCCTAAGGCGACGCACTCTGCCTTTCTCTAGCAGAAAGGGAAAATACAGGAGATTTGTCACCAGCCGCGGGGACGAGCTGCTGGCTCTGACTGGGCTCTCCCCGAACAACAGAACTAGCAGGGGTCATTCTTGCACGCCCTCGTTAGGACCGCCCACGTTATCCGGAGCTGTGGGTCTTGCTGGCAGGGAATAACTGCTGCCTTAAAGTGTCTGGGAGCGGTCTAAGAGGCCTTTGTCGCCAACCACGGGGACGAGCTGCTGGCTCTGACTGGGCACTCCCCGAAAAACGGAACCTAGCTGTGTCCCACAATATAGGGAGCTGTGGCTCATGCCTGCAGCATATAACTACTAACTTATAGCAAGCTGGGAGTGGCCTGGCATACAGGGGCGTGGAAACTGCTACCTCCTCAGATACCGCCAGGCACAGATTCTGTAATCTCCAACAGGCAGATCCTAGCTGTGTCAGCTCCTGCAGACCCAGCAAGAACTCCCAAATTCATGGTAAAGGCTGGACGCTCCTACAGAGTGTAGAGGCAGAGCTAAAAGACATCTACAACCCAGAAGATCTGACCCACCTGGGGTCTTGGCTACAAAGCAACAGGAAAGACAGACAGCTGGGATCAACCTACACAACCAGAGAGCTTGCGTGCTGACCTTACTCTAGATCCCAATACTGCTGACTTGAGATACAGCAGTAAGGGGAAAAGGACAAAACAGAATCCTACTTTGCATGACTCAGCCTGGAGCCTAAGGTGTTGAGAAAAATCTCCAGGAGTAGAATCTGAATCACCAGCCTGGTCCAGAGAAGTACTCCCTGTTCCCCACAGGTAAGGGCACCCTACCTATAATCAGACATCAACTATCCACTCCCAAACAGGGAAGGTCACTACAAACCACCTCCCAACATTAGAGTCACCAAAATGACAAGGGGACAACGAAAGAATGCTAACAAAACCAAAGCAGGATGGCATCTCCAGATCCCAGCAATCCTAATGAAAACAACCTGGAGAACCCAACAACAATGGATATACATGAAAACCACCTCAAATCCTTAGTAAGTAAGATGATAATGGAAGAAACAAATAAAATCTGTAAACAAATGCAGGAGGAAGCAAACAAGAGGGCTGATGACTTAAAAGAGTCATATAAAGAGGCATTTGAAGAATTTCAGAAAAACACAAATAACCAGATGAAGGAAATTATTAAAACAGTTCAAGACCTGAAGATAAAAATGGAAGATATTATAAAAGAACACACAGAAGAAAAACGTGATCGAGAAGCATCAGAAAAGAAAGCAAACATCTCAGAGGTGGCCTTATCTAACAGATTGCAAGAAATGGAAGAACGAATATCAGGACTTGAAGATACAATTGCACAATTGGAAACAATCATCCAGGATAATGCTAAATCTGAAAAGTTCCTGACACAAAGCGTTCATGAAATAAAAGACAACATGAAAAGACGAAACTTGAGAATAATAGGGATAGAGGAAAGAGAAGGCAACCGACTCCACAGCCCAGAAAATATCTTTAATCGAATAATAGAAGAAAATTTCCCCAATTTGAAGAAGGAGATGCATACGAGCATACAAGAGGCCTACAGAACACCAAATAGAATAGACCCAAAAAGAAAATCTTCCCGCCACATAATAATAACAACACAAAATATACAGAACAAGGAAAAAATATTAAAAGCGGCAAGAGAAAAAGGACGAGTAACATATGAAGGCAAACCTATCAGAATCACTCCTGACTTCTCAGCAGAGACCATGAAAGCCAGAAGGGCCTGGACAGAGGTTCTGCAAACCCTAAGAGAACACAGATATCAGGCAAGACTACTATATCCAGCAAAATTATCAATAACCATTGGAGGTGAAGACAAGATATTCCATGACAAAAACAAATTCACACAGTACCTAGCCACAAATCCAGCTTTACAGAAGTTACTAGAAGGAAAACTCCACCCCAACTGGTCAAACTACAACCAAAAATACATAAGAAATAAATAACTACACCATTGCAAAATCACAACTTCACACAAACTCGATTGTTACAAATACCAAAAATGAAGGGACTTACCAATCACTGGTCATTAATATCTCTCAACATCAATGGTCTCAACTCTCCAATAAAAAGACACAGACTAACAGAGTGGATGCATAAACACGACCCAACATTCTTCTGCATTCAAGAAACACATCTCAACCACAAGGACAGACATTGCCTCAGAGTAAAGCGTTGGGGAAAAATATTCCAAGCAAATGGTCACAAGAAACAAGCTGGGGTAGCTATTCTAATATCTCATAAAATAGACTTTCAACCAAAATTAGTCAAAAGAGACAAGGATGGTCACTTCATACTTGTCAAAGGTAAAGTCAACCAGGAAGACATCACAATTTTGAACATCTATGCTCCGAATACAAGGGCTCCGACATTTGTAAAAGAGTTATTAACAAAGCTTGCCCCATTCATCGATACACACACATTAATAGTGGGAGACTTCAACACCCCACTTTCACTCAAGTATAGGACTTTGATTTCAATAACCTCATTAACCAATGTCATGAATCAAATGGATCTAACAGATATCTACAGAACTTTCCACCCAAACGCAAAGGAGTATACCTTTTTCTCAGCACCCCAAGAAATGTTCTCTAAAATTGATCACATAGTTGGTCACGAAGCAAACCTCAACAGATACAAGAAGATTGAAATAATACCTTGTATCTTATCAGATCACCATGGTCTAAGACTGTCCCACAGTTTCTTTATCCATTCTTCTACTGAGGGACACTTAGGCTGTTTCCATGTTCTGGCTAATATGAATAAGGCTGCTATGAACATGGTTGAGCATAATGACAAGAACTTCTATTCTCCGAAGAAAGAAACTGAAGAAGATCAGAAGATGGAAAGCTCTCCTTTGCTCATGGATTGGTAGGATTAACATATAAAAATGGCCATTTTACCGAAAACAATCTACAGATTTCATCCAAGTCCTATTAATATAGGAACGATGTTCTCTACAGACCTTAAAGGAACAATATTCATCTTCATATGCACAGACAAAAAGCCCACATTTGCTAAAACAATCCTATACAGTAAACGAGCTTCTGGAGGTATCCCTGTCCTTTACTTCCAGTTTTACTACAGAGCAATAGTAATAAAAACTACATGTACTGGCATAGAAACAACCTGCTTAATCAATGGAATTAAAGAAAGGCCCAACAATAAATGCACACACCTAGGGACATTTGATTTTTTACTAAGAAGGAAAAAAACAAACAATGGGGACAAAATCATCTTCAAGAAATGGTGCTAGTCTAAATGGATGTCTTCATGTAGAAAATGCAAATAAGTCCATATTTATTACACTGCAAAAAACTCAACTGTAAGTGGTTCCGAGGCATCACCAGACCACAGGGATCCATTGGGAAGGAGTGGGGAGGATAGAAAGACATGGAGGAAATAAGAACTCCACAAGAAAAGTAACAAAGTCAAGTAACCTGGGCTCAAGGGAGGCTCATGGAGACTGTAGCACCAAACAGGCATCATGTGTTGATTGGATCTAGGCCATCTACACTTATGTAACAGACGGGCAGTTTATTGTTCATGTGGGTCCCCTAGTAAGAGGAGCAGAGGCTGCTTCCGACATAGATTCTGTTGCTGATTCTAATCAGGTGTCCTTTGGCAGGGCTTCCTTGCCAAGCCTCAGTGTAAGAGAATGTGGTCAGTCCTGATGCAACATGGTAGGCTGTGGTGAGTTATGGCACTCCTTTTTTGGCAAGTAGGAAGGATATGGGGAAGAAGGAGGGAGTGTGCGACAGTGTGGAGAGTAGTAAAGTGAAGAGGATCAGGAGGCAAAGTGAATGAATATAAAAAACACTTAGCTAATGTAAAGAGAAATTAACCAAAAACTACCACGTAAACAGCATCTGCTAACAGTTTCCAAACACTCATACCAGGCAATTAGACATAACCAACACCAATGTTCCTCTGAGATTAAAAAAAAAATTCCTCCCCCTATGATTTAGCCTCCTGAAGGTCAATATCCCTGTGAACCACAACCCGCACTTACAGTGTTTTCCTTTAAAAATCCATTACTCTTGAATCTCAGGGTCACTGTCCTACCCGTCAGTGTCAGGAAGGTTTGTAGTCCTAGCTCAAGCTCGTAAAACAGGACCTGTGTGTACTGCATCGATGTTGAGTCCTGGTGGTCTTTTGGGGGGTCTTGTGATTAGGGCACAACAACACAAACAACAGTCATACACACACACACACACGCACGCATGCACGCACGCACGCACACAGTAAATATGCCATTTAGTTAAAATTTGCAGTGTGAAAGATGGGACATTGAGGAAGTGGCTATGGTCATAGCAGCTCCACTGCCTCCTGAGATGAAAGTCATCATGGAAGGGAATTTCAAACCCCTTTATGCTATTGTCATTATGATGCTCTGTCATCTGAAATGGCAAATGTCCTTGTTCTTGTCAACTAGTAGAAATTCACTCAAATCACTGTTTAACTCCCTGAATTTTATTATAGAGTCAATAAAGTAAGCAGACATTAATTGTAGAGGAGAGTGAGATTGTTGATATAAATGACTAAAATGTTAAAGCAGATCAGGACCTGGGTGACTCTCAGAAGCTGGACAGTTTTGAACTTGATGTGAAACAAGCCTGTATTTCCAAGAAAGGCTAATTAGTAAAAATTGTACTTTCAGGAAATAAAAATGGACCAACCATAGGAAGAGTTTGAATCTTAAAGGGGAATGAGAAAGACACCAGAATCACAGCAGAAAAATCACCTTAAAGACTGTCCTGATGATGTCATGTAGGACAGTGAGCAATAAGCTGATGGAAATTGATCTGTCATCTGTGTTGTTAGTAGCAAAGACTTGTGTGACTGTGTCTGTGCCTGAGGACTTCTGGACAGGAGAACTTTCCTATAATGACTCTGCACATGTTCTGAGAAAATGTCTGAGCAGTGAAACACGTAGAATGGGGCACAAATTCCTACCTGATTATTGTCAGAGCATGGAGACATAAAGGAGACATAGGGGATAAGAGTCAGAATTAATACTGCAAGAAGCAACAGACCAAAAATTGTTGGGTACTTTCAAGCCAGTTTGTAAACTGACATCTCAGAATCATAAATAAATGTATTTTCTTTTTCCACAGTGTCCAGATTTATTGAATGAAATTAAAAATACAAAGTTGGAGCTATGTGTGGGGCGGGAGGCACAGGTTTCCATGTGTTTTACTTAATTTTTCCATAGTGAAAAATTGTTTTTAACCAATATATTCTGATTTCCTGTGCCATCTCTGTTCTATCCCTCTCAGCTGCTGCTAACCCACCTCCACTCCTTTTATTTCTCTCAGTCTTTTACTAAGAAACATTTCTCCTTCCCTCTTTCTCTCTGTCTCTAACTGTATCATTCTATTTCCTGTCTCTCTCTGTCTCTCTCTCTCTCTCTCTCTCTCTCTCTCTCTCTCTCTCTCTATCTATCTCTCTCTCTCTCTCTCACACACACACACACACACACACACACACACACAAACACAAACACACACAATCTCACAAAAACACAAAATTGGAGACCAAAAAATACTAACAAAGAGAGAGAGAGACAGAAATGCCTAAAGAAATTAACATGAATGAAAAACTCTTCAAATACTCCATATGTCCATTTTCTGTTGCTGCTGGGCATGGTGTCTACCCTAAAATGTGGATAATGTAGCCAGTGAGACTCCATGGGGAAAAGCTAAGTTTTCCTTTGCAGGTGGGTATCAATTTAAGTTAGCTTCTTGGTTAGGGGTAAGAGCAGGTATCCATGTCTCACTCTCAGCACTGGGGTCCCATTTGGCTTGGATCTCTGCAAGTTTTGTGTTTGCTTCCACAGTGTCTGTGAGTACACACACATGTGCATCAGTCCTGCTGTGTTTTGTGGAGAATGCTTCCTTGAAGTCATCCATCACCTCTGGCTCTTACAAACTTTCCAACTTCTCTTCTGCATCAGTTTCTGAGTCCTGAGGGGAAGGTTTGATGGAGATAAGCCATTTAGGACTGAATGTTACAGTATCTCTCACTCTCTACACATTGACCACTTGTGTTTCCCTATGTTAGCTTCTACCTACTACAAAAGCTGTTCTAACAATAGATAGATGAGACATAATTTTTAAGTAGTTATGTCATTAGGATGCTATTGTTCCATCAGCAGAACAATAGCATCTGGGTTTCCCCTCAAAGGCCATGGCCTGTCTAGTCTCAGGTTCTGAGCCACCATAAAGTTAGGCATGGCTCCTACCACATAGAGTGCACTCTCAATCAATAAGAGAATAATTGATTACCCCCATGTTAGCGGCACACATGCACCAGCAAATCTCACAAGTCATCATTATAGGTGACAGGGTTTGTAGCTATGTTAGTTATTAATGTTCTCCTCTGAAAGCATGCAGAGTACTGCCCAGTATTATGAACGCTAACCAGTACAGGTAAAACCACTATTTAGCCACTAACTCAACATCTCCATATTCAGTGAGATGTATAAGTGTTATCTGGAGCAATAGTGTGTTACCAGCATTTATGAAGAACAACCACAGGCCTTGTCAAATAGCCTGAGATACTTCAGATTCCCAGGAGTAACATTGTCCTCTGGTGCTTCTCCAGGAATGTCCATCTCTCCCAATCCAGTTGTTTGCTGTACAGGGTCATTAAAATAATTTGGAATCTTCTGCTGTGGGGATCTGAGACAAAAGACTGAGTAGAATCATAGCACTGAACCACCTGGTTTATGTAACATACAAGCTTCATCTTTATAAATATAAACATAGATGGCCCCTATTGTGCCAACTTAAAGGGGGCTTCAATTTTATAACAGGAAGTCATGGCTCTGAAGCTCAGAGTGAAGCGGAAACCCCACAGGCTAGCAGGAAATGTGTGCCCCCTCCAACCTCCTGCATTGTAGAAGGAAGACACAGAGCTGAGAACCAGCCTGAAATACTGTACAGCTGCTACCTGAGGCTGTGTCAATGTGCTCCCTAGCACAGTAGTAGGTGGCAGTGTCTGCAGTGTCCACACTGGTGATCTTGAGGAATACCTGGTTGTTGGAGGTGTCCTTGGAGATTGTGAGCCGGCTCTTCAGGGATGGGTTGTAGTATTTATTACCATTCCACCAAATGTTAGCCAGCCACTCCAGACCCTTCCCTGAGGGCTGACGGATCCAGCCCACACCTATACCAGAAGTGCTCAGTGAAAACCCAGAGAAAGTGCAGGTCAGACTGAGGGTCTGGGAGGGCTGCAAGAGCCCAGGGCCAGACTCTTTCAGGGTAACCTGGGACAGGACATCTGTAAAGAAAAAAAATATTAGAAGGTAAGGTTGGAATAGGGTGAAGATATAGAAGGTCCTCCCTTAGAAAGCCTTGGCACTCACATGCAGGCACAAGCAGCAGCAGGAATGAGGAAGTTAGCCTGTCCATGGCTGCACACCAGTGAGTACCCTGGTCCAGCTTTGGCTTTTCAACCCAGGGATGGGTGGAGCCAGGAGAGATTTGCATTCCCTCAACAGGTGCTGGCTCTGTTGCTGGACTTATGTTTTAGGACTGAGGAGGAACCAGTCTGTGATGAGAAGCACAGGAGCCCTCAGGGAAGCTCACCTCTGCTACATTGTTGGCTATGCAGGGCAGGGAAAGGCTTCCCTCACAGACTCTCTTAGTTTTTGTTTTTGTTTTTGTTTTTCATACTTTGTAACCACTATACTTTGCAGGAAATTTTCCAGGCCCCTGATGATGGCCTCTAGAAGCCAGGCTTGGCTGCTTCAAGTTTCGCACTAGGGCTCCCCCTACATCTTTCCCTGGGAAACCCCTCTTCAGCTCCTCAGTCTCCCTGAGTGTCACACTCTGTGGTCCCTAAAGGGGGTGCTCTGGAATACAGCCAGTGCTTCCTGCCTCTTCATACTTCCTGACAGCAACACCTCAGAACTCCAGAGCACCTGAGTCTAAATCTCCACATCCCTGGGGCCTGATATCAGAAGCCTGGAGAAACTGAGAAGCTGAGCCCTTGGAGAAGGCAGCAGCACTTGAGGCCTCATTTATGGCTGCAGCTCACGGGAAACTCACAGGGAAGGAGGCATGTTTAGCTGAAGTTAGTCTGTGAGCTCCAGCAGTCCCATCTTTGTGGCAACAATGTATAAACTATTCATTAATCCAAGGCTGGGAGCTTTACATGGTCTCATTTTGGCAGGCAGGGACTTGAACTAGAAATCTGACCCCTTAGTATATAAATTCATAGTTTAGTTAAGGAAATTTGCTGTTTAGCTTAGAGTTCAAGTCTGTGTAAACCCTTAGAGCTTGAGTGAACAGGCTTCTCCCACATACCTCACTACTTGTAAAAAGTCAGTTCCAGACTCTTAACTGTTAAAATACCCATCTACATCCCCTCTGTGGGACCACTCCCAGGTTTATGCTAATTTCACATGAAAAGGATGAACAAAACTGCACCAGTCTCTAGCCTTCCTCCAAGTGCTGGACTTGAAATCCCACTAATCCTCACTCTGGAATTCTCTGGTCTAGAAAGCTCCGCTCCTTAAAATAAAATAAAAAAAATAATAAATCCTATATAAAGGCAATGTTTGCCCAGTTCTCTGCTGTCTTCACCTTGGAACAGAGGCATCCACACCTGGATTTGTCCCTTCAAGAAATTCATATTAAGAGATTTACTGCCTTATATGATTCTCTCAAGAAGAGAAGAAGCAAAGAAGGATGGGCCTTGGCTCCAAAGATGCTCAGCTCTTCAGGGATGGGATAACCCTCCCCTGGGAGCTACAGAGTCTCTGCTGAGGAGACCTTCTCTCAGAGCTCTGTGATTCCTGGGCTCCTGTATCTCAGGATACCCTTCCCTTGGGACACTGTCTCACCTCAGAGCTGGGATTCCTTCCCAGGAATTGTGGGCTTGCTGGACACTTCCAACCCAAAAGGAAGGTCAGCACCCATAGAGAGTAGCTAACTGAAGACCAGAGTCATCCAAAAAATAAACACTTCTGACGAGTGCTGTAGAGAAGGAGCAAGATGAAGGGTCCTGACTCTGTTCACTCATCCAGGAATTGTCACCTGTGTTTTTGCCTGGAGGACATGAGAAGAGCAGAAAGCATTGGTGTTTCTCTAGATTTCATGATGCTCTGTGCCTGGCCCAGAGGTGTCCTCCTGTGTGAGCCCAGTCACTACAAATATTCTTTCAAAAAAAAGAAAAGGGTACAGAGATTGTAGACTTCTTGTATAGTGGAAGAGTCTGTGCCATCTGCAGCCTGGCAGCTATAAACTATAATTTCAAGGAATGGAGTGATATTTCACTGATTTTACTTATCTGATCTGTCAGTTTCCTACATCATGTTTTTCTGATTTCTGTTTATTCAACGGCCAATACCTTCAGGTTTATACTGCCCTCTATTTATGAGGACTTTAAAATGGCACAAGACAACAAACTATGGACAGATAAACATGGCTTCTTTGCTCTGTTCTCTCAGATACTGAACATCCTGGAGGAGGGCATAGTGTGCAGAGGATGACAGAAGTCACACACTGGGCTGGGGGATTTTCATACATGTTAATTCACAATGTATTCTTCTTTGTTCTTGTTACCACTGATGCTTTAGAACTTAGAGAGAATATGATTTGCCTAACGTTGGGAAACCTTCACAGTGAGTTTTTGGTATGAGCATGATTAAATATGTGCAAAAGAGTCTGAGTGAACTACTGATCTCACCAAGGAAAGATAGACCAAAAACAATCAACTCATTATTATTAATAAAACATCTTTATATTAAAAACTTTTGAAAGATAAAAATATCAAGATGGGTCTAAACCATGAAATATGACCTTGCCACAAGGTGTAGGAATGCTGTAAAGAAAAGATAAGCCCAGAATGCTGAGTGCCAGCTGAGGCACTGGAGCCTTAGGGTAGGATGGGCAATAATACTTGCACTAATGCTTGGGTCAATATTCCAGCAGGTTTTCTATGTTACAATGACTTTTCAACTCTGATTAAATTATGTGTCTGGAAATAGGAGAATACCTAAAATTCTTTCCATGTTATTCAAATATCATCACAAATCTCATCAAAGACAGGCAGTAGGATGGGTCCACAAGAAGCAAAGTATCATGGAATGATCTTGAAACATGTCTAAGTTGCTTGGTTTGCAAGAAAAAACCAAGGACCAGAGATAAGAGAACTGCTGGTTCTGAATATGGGAAAGACAGACAACAGACTCTTCTCAAGATAGAATAAGCCAGGAACATGGATGTTGATTCTCAGATGATTGGCTACAGAGGCCATAAAGATGCAGTGTTGTCTTAAGTCTGTGAAATGAGCTTCACTGAAGACAGATATTTTTCTTAAGTTTTTACCTATTTGTCCTCTGCTTCAGATGTGTATGGGGTGATTTTGAGTAAGAAGCAAAAAATAAGAGAGCAAGTGGTACAAATGTTAGCATGCTTAAGTGTAATTCAACAATGTTATATAAATATTGATTTTAATCACCCTGCCAATGAGGTCTCAAAAATTAGCAAATATTCTGAAAATTTGGAGCAGAATAACCCATTTATTCAGAAAATTTCACTAAATGGCTTTATAGCCTTCAAAATTCCAGTCCTTGGATATACTCAAAAGGAGAGTTTATTTAATGGATTTCCAATCAGGGCTGTAGGCATGGCTGGGTCTCCCTATTTATCACGGTGACATGTAACATCAAAAGGTCTGCAGTTAGATAAAATGTAGCCTTTGATGTGTTATTCAGAAATTCTGAAGCACATGGATTGCAAATGATGGCCCTAGTTTTTATTTATGTGAAGATGTTATATGTTGATGAAATGAGTAATGGGATTCAAGATATGCACAGCATGAAGCAGCAATCAGACATGCCTTTACATGCCATGCAAAGTCAAAATCTGCTGCCAGAGGCAGGATGTAATCTTATGAGGTTTAAATGTTATTCAGCCATTATTATTAAGTTTGGAAAGGAAGAAAAGGAAGTGAATCTCTCATGAAAAGTCATCTTTAATCTCAGTTGTCTCCACAGAAAGAAGAAATTCTAAGATCCCAACCTTGGAACTGGTTCTTAACAGATAATGAAATGTTCTGGGAAAAATCTGAAAACTAGAAAGGATGTGGGTCATACACCTGGGATGTCACACTATACTAAAGACTCTCATCCCTTAGTCTGAAGGCTGGACAGTGATGAAGCTGATGCAGGTGACGTCCAGATGGTTGTGAACAGACAAAGGTTTCCTTGGCATCCAGGATGGTGTGAAGAACATTGTCTATATTCGTGTATAAGGAATAGTAATATGGTGTAGGTGTGAGGATGTCACTTCTTCTCCACCTCCATGATCCATGATGTCCACAGGGAGTCTGTAATTAATGTACTTTCTTCTAGTAAATTTTCCTAAGTCACAAAAATCATATGATAGCTTGATATTTTAAATTTTATTAAAAACATTAAATGCACACAAGAAGAGTAGTAAAACCACAAAAATAATGAACACCAGACTACAGAATATGCGAAGCTTCTCCCTCTCTTCTTTCTCTGAGCTGAGGGCCTCCCATGACCGTGCATGAAGCCTTGGGACCAGGTCTCCTAACTTGCCCACCAGAGCTGCATGGACTCAACAGTGTGGATGGAACATCGAAGCCTGGCCTCCTAAGTCACAATTATTTATACCAGCTGAGGGAAATACTCCTGTCACTGGAAAGAAGTTTCAGATAGAGCTACAAATCCTGCTGATGGTGATGATAATGTCTGGATGTTTGACATCTCATGTTTGAAGTGCAGATTTCACATATGTATGCAATTGATGTCTGTCTTTCCAATGAGGTTCATATGGAATGAATAATACTTATATGTGCAATATTACTTAACAAAGAGTTCTTACTAAACCCCCTTGGAGTCTTGACACAGTAGCTGCATCACATGGGTTACATGGTCTCTGAATTTGAATGAGGTTACCAGAGGAGACTTTTTAGTCTCCTGGGACTGCCTCACTCTCCAGATGTTTCTCTGTACATACTACCTTTTCTCTCCTGGTGAAAGATTGATCTACAGCACCCCCTGCTGGTCCTGAGCATCCTCAGACGAGGTTTTTCTGAGCATACTGGGAACCTGCTCTCTGTGTCTCTTACACAGTAATAGAAGTCTGTGTCTTCAGTGGTAGCAAAGCTCAGGCTTCAGGGTGGCCTGGTTCTTACTGTTGTTGCTGCTGCTGCTGGTGGTGATGGTGGTGGTAGTGGTGGTGATTTTGAAAAGGAGGAGAAGAAAGTCTTTATGGTAGAAGTGAGAGGGAGTACAGCCAGAGGCTGCCTTCAGTGATGAACTGTGATATTGAAATATAAAAGAATAAACCCTTTTCTCTACAAGTTGCTTTTGTTCATTCCATTTTACGACACCAATAAAAGCACTAATGAAGACAGGAAAAAAATTGGCTTACAAAGCCTTTGGTTTATGTTGTTTCCTCTGTCTATGATGATTATCTAGTTCCAATAATACATATTTTAGATTGGTATCATTAGAGATGATTTTAAAATTTATGTGACTTTGTGTGGTTAACCTAATTAGTTTTGCATATTGTGGCCCTAACATTTAACACAAAGAAGACCCTCAATAACTACATTTTTAACCTACAGGCAGTGACCTATTTTAATATCCTTTGCAGGCCAGTGTGGGCTGATTGATATCTTCTTTGTGGCCCTGCTTTTTTTGAATGTATTATAATCTGCTCAGATTACATCCCAGTTTTTATCCTTTCACTTGTGTCCTCTGGTTCCCACCCTCCATTCTTTCCTCCCTCTTCCATTCTATTTCCCTACCCAAGACTTCTGACAGAAGGGGACGGCCTCTTCCTTCATATGACCACAGCCTATGAGGGGTCATCCAGATAGCTTTCTGTCTATTCGTCTCTGTGCCTGCCTGGTCTTTACACCAAGGGGGAAGTGAAATATATTATAACTGACAGTGGTCTCTCTGTACTCACTGCCTGGTACATGGTCTCTATTTTGTTACTCCCACTCTGATGAAGGAAGAGCCCTGAAATGTTTTGTATATAGTATTGTACTCTCAACAATCTGACATAGCTCAGGAAGTGTGTCTTAGAAATCTAGTTTTATTGTGATACATCAAGGGAGAGAATACAGAATTCTATGGGGTGGTGAAAACTTTGCCTCTTCTTGAAGAATTGAGCTTGTCCCACCTGAATTTGGCCCCATAAACATTCACAGACCAATCAATTCAAACTTAAAAGAATACAATGTTCACAGTAGACATAAACTTGAAATGAAATTAATTATTATAACACAAAGGGAGACTATTTTTGCCTAAAAGCACACAAAAAATAAAAATATGATGTTACTCTTGAACAGTGAACATGAATTACTTCACTTATAATTTCAGGAAAGACTATGATTTATAACACCAATGAGTGGTGACTTTGAAAAAGTAGCTAGCTTTCAAAGGCATGGTATTCGAGAGTATTGAACTATTTGCTTTTTCTGGATTGGAGGGAATGAACAACCTGTGATTTTAAAAACATTTTTCAGCAGTTAATCTCTGCTTAAGGGATTCACTCTTGGGCTATTTAGACATCCAGAACACTTTTTGGAGATCACCTCTTCATGCTGTGTGAAGTATCTAGGTACTGAAAGTAACTTCTCTGGCAGATAAGAGAGAAATCATTGAATCAAGTGCTACAGATGCTTTTCGAGCTTTTCCAGCTTTTCCAGTACACTATAGAACTGCATTCATTTAGAGAACAGAACTAGAAGAATACCCTGCATACTGGCCAAACACTGCTGTGACCAACCTCAGTATACCCTGTGTTCTTGAGTAGATCTTTAGCATCCTGCCAAAGGGACCTGAGGAAATTAAGCCTCACCTGGGCTGCTGCAGAGGCCCTGGCAGAAAGCTGTGCCACCACTTTGACCCAACTTGTTATCCTTTGTGTGTTCGAGTTGGTCTCTATCAATGCATTATCATGGTCTTCCCATTTTTATTGTTTCATTTAAAAAGAAACATGTCAGTGAAGGTTATCACTGGTGAAAATGTTGAAAGGTGTTCTGTAGGGGTATCCTAAATCAACATCACTTTATTAGTAGATGTCTTTGTACAAAGGTGACAAGGGCATTATAAGACTGTGAGGAAGAATAGGAAAATAATGAATGCTCAAAATGATTATATTTGAGCAAGTTCTCAGGCTAATCTCCTCTGTCTTCTCAGTCTCAGTGCACCTTCCTGCATCCCTCTATTTTCTGACACACTCAGGATGTGGTTGCAACACTGTGTCTCTGGCACAGTAATAGACTGCAGAGTCCTCAGATGTCAGGCTACTGAGCTCCATGTAGGCTGTGCTGGAGGATTTGTCCACAGTCAGTGAGGCCTTGCCCTTGAACTTCTGATTGTAGCCAGTACCACCATATTCAGGATCAATCCCTCCAATCCACTCCAGTCCCTGTCCAGACTTCTGCTTCACCCAGTGCACAAGGTAGTCTGTGAAGGTGTAGCCAGAAGCCTTGCAGGACAACTTCACTGAGGACACAGGTCTCTTGAGCTCAGCCCCAGACTGCTGCAGCTGGACCTGGGAGTGGACACCTGTGGATGGAAAGGCAGAGTGGATGGCATTGTCACCTCAGTCGCTGTCTGCACTTTAGGAGTGGAACTGGGGAGAACCTTACCTGTAGTTACTGACAGAAGGAAGAGGATGATCATGCTCCATTCCATTCTTAGGGATGATGTGTTCACTGTGCAGAAGACACTGAGCAGATGTTGTTTTAGGGGTGTGGACATACCTGTATTTACCATCATAGACTCAAGTAATTTGCATATTCATGAGCATGGTACTTCTTAGATAAGGCCCTAGTCCAGCTGGGGAAGAAGGAGGTATAAACACCTGGGCCATTCCTAATCCTCTGAGGAAATGCACTCCATACTCCTCCCTTCTTTCAAATATATGAAATTAACATTTGGGTGAGAGGGTGACATCATTGACTCTTCTGTAACTGAACGTTCTGTCAATAATTCTCAGCACTTTAATGCATTGTGAAAGTCTCCATCAATTATTACACACTGAACACAGAAGTCTCTGTAAGGAAGACTGAGGGCAGAAGTAATCTATTTGGTGTAAACCTGAATTTTCATGAGGAAGTTTGACAACATGACCATTAGCAGTACAACCCTGGTCTACTAGGGCCTATGTCATCTCTAGGCATGGACTTTTGATTATGTTTACCTGGGGAAAACTCTTTTCTATGGTTCAGACCAAATATCCAATTACAAAATTTAGTTGCTTTGTAACAACCAGGCACTAATGGGTACATCTTACCTGAAGGCTGATGTTGTAGACTGCAAGGCCTGGCACTGCGTGAGGTCACTGATATCTTTGCTGTCCCTCCTAGATACACAGTACATTCCTGCACTAGGAAACTGAGCCAACAGGGAGAAGTTAGAGATCAGGTAGGCTTTTCTGTGTCTTACAATCATTTTCCATAGCTAACAATGAAAAGCAGATGAAAGGAATTTTAGTGTTCTACTTTGACTGAGACATATTCTGATAAGCAAGACCTCAAATGAAGACATGGATGACCTGAAAGGCTAATCCTCTCCCACCATTGATGGGAGAGTAGAAACGTGTAATGGATTTGGAATCAGGTTGGAGGATTCATAAAAAATGTTTAATAAGAGTATGCTGTATCCCATCAACATCCCTCCAAAGCACAGAGTCAAATGACTCTACAACTTATCATAGAGACACCTGAACTTCCATATTTATTCACAGCATGTTACTCATGCTATATTCACAGCAGCTAGGGAATGGAATCATCCTAGATTTCCAACAAAGGACAAATGTATAATGATGGTGTAGGCTGTGTTGGACATTGTGAGTGCATCCACTGTGGATCTGTACTGAAATTCCTCTACAGAGTTTGTTCTGCCAGTTCTTGGAATACCCATCCAATCAATTCAATCCCGTGTCCAGGCTTCTGACTCACCCAGCATCCACATAGAGGAAATGGGAGAGATACCTGAGTCAACACCTTTGCAGCTAAAATTTCATGAAGCCGCAGGACTCCCCAGTCCAAACCCTGACTGTAGCACCTGAACCTAGCCATGACACTACTAGAGAGGATGCCATGAAATCTTCAGTCGCTGGCTTCCCCTTAACCCTGCTCCTAGGAATGCACTTAGATGTAGCTGCTACCACCAGATAGAGATGATCCAAATCAGACCAAGTTGAGAAGCAATGTGCGAAAAGACTGTGGAAAAGTGAATAGTAACCTGACATTGTTGGTTGTGTGTACAGTGTTGTATTTACAACCACAAACTAATTTTGCAGTAGAGAGGAAGGATGTTTCTTAGATGAAGACATGAAATTTTTTAGCTAGATCTGGTAGTTTTTTATGTTAGTCAGTGGCTTGGTAAGGTTCTGGTATCTGAAAAAATTCATTCATGCTCCATCCTGGAACCATGCAGACAGAGCTCTTTCATCCCATTGACAATCCATTCACCATACCCATGTTTGCTTATGTGAACCTCACATCTAGTGTTCAAAAGACACCTGAAGCTCCTCAGGGTCAACCATATTTCTGATGATAAGAAGGTGCATTGACCATCCTACTCTATTCAGACACTTACATAGAGCTCTTCCATCCCAGTGAGAATTCAGTCACCATATCCATGTTCCGTAATGTGAACCACATTCCCAGTGTTCTAGGATAACATGAATCTCCTCAGGGTCATTCAGATTTGTGATGCTGAGAAGGTGCATTGACAATGTTGTTTCTTTCAGACACTTAGAGCTTAGGAGGATGCTCTCCATCACAATCCAATGATCAACAGGACTAAGAGCAGTTCTTCTCCCAGCTGTAAACTCTGGAACACTTTTTCCCATATTTCTTAGGATCCTAAATCTCTCATATCCCTAATAATTATTTGTAAGTATATCATAATCTGGTATTCTATTTACTCAACATATGAATCTGACTTAGATGCTGTTGATCACAATATGGATGTTATTTAACAAATACCTCTCCAGGGTTGTAGCATGGAAATGGTATGTGCAAGCAATGCCATGGTCTCTGAACATAATGATGTTGGCAATGAAATCCAGAGATGCTGCTGGAATACACTCAGTGAACAACTTTCTTAGATTCTTCTTCATCTGCTCCTTTACTTATTTGAAGAGGACATGATCTTTTTTCAGCTAGAACAGGTATAACTTTTATATGTTGGTTGGATACATGGTGAGGTTCAGGTGTCTGAGGTAATCCATTCATGCTCCACGTTGTCTCCTTGGCCCATGGCAGCTCACAGAGACTGAATCACCATCCAAAGAACAGAAAAGGACTGGACATACGCCCCCTGCACCTGTGTAACATATTTTATATTGTTCTTGATGTGGATTCCCAAACAATTAGAGCAGGGCCTGTCTCTGACCCAGTTCCCTCCTGTACTGCCTTATCTGGCCCTAGAGGGAGAAGATGCACTTAATCCTGCCATGAGTTGGAGTGCAAGGAAGGGTTGGTGGTCATGGGGAGGGAAGAAAGGGGGCTGAGGGAGGATCTAGGAGTGGGCGTTAATCAGGATGTATTGTGATTAACTAATTAATGAAAATATAAGGAAATGAAAGATGATTTTCTTTTCTCATAAAATATATCATAGTTACAGTTTCCCCTCCCCCTATGACTCCCTGTTGCTCCCTTCCACTCCCATCTGGATCCACTGCATTTCTGCCTCTCATAAGAACTTCCTCCTGAGCGGCAAAAACAAACTTAGAAAAGTAAGAATAATACGCTTAAACAAAAACCATCAAATTGTCCAATAATTTGGACAAGGCAAATCAAGAAAAGTAAAAAGCCCGAAGAGGAGAAACAAGAATCAGAGACCCATTTGTTCAGACATTCAGAGTTCCAAGAAAATGAATTTTATAACAATTAATGTGATCCAATCCAGTGATTATGAGGAAAGAGAGACCTTGGAACACACAGCTTCAAATGGGATTCCTCCATCAAATCCACGCGTCTGAGCTCAGGGAAACACATAGATAATGTAGTTGAAAAAGCTAGAGGAAATGAAGGACACCTGGAAAACAAGGCCCTCTAAATCAATGGTCCAAAGGTCATGTGAACTCACAGAAACTGAAGCACCAAGCACAGGACAAACACAAGCCTTTACCTAGTCCTGTCCATTTATATTAAAGCTTTTAAATTATTTATCCATTTTTAACAGACTTCGCTGTTTCCAATTTTGACCAATATCAATGGAGCAGCAAAGAGTATGATGGACCCAGTGTCTCTAGGATCCTCTGCATCTGTGCTCAGGAGGAGAAGAGCTAGACATCGGGGTAGATCTATGTCTAGATTGGAGTGCAACAGCCACTCTGATCTCCATAGTGCCTGAACACAGTGGGGAGCTGTGCTCTGTGAGGTGTCTGGGCACTTCAAAATGCCTGTACAGAATGTAACAGGCAACTCCTTGAATCAAGGACTGACAACCACTGGACAGATATCTCTACAGCAGATTGGAGAGTCACATTCAGCTCAGAGGCCAAAGAATCTAACTGGAGGAGACAGGAGGATTTTTTTTATAAAGTCACTGGTATTTCAAACAGTATTCTAACTGCAACATAGGTTTGAATGGTCTCTAACATAGAATTTTACAAGGATTTTCATATTTGCCACAACATAATCAGTGTATGAGATCTCATCCACACTAAGCAGATGACATTCATATTATGAGAGGAAATAATGTCTTCTACAGAAACATGCCAAATTAATGTTCTGAGCTACAGAGAAATCTTCCTGAATCAAACTTTCAGATTACCAGCTAACACCGGTGTCTCTGTGCTGAGTGATAGTCACCAGTTTACTAAAAATGAAGTCTTCTGTATAAAAAAGTGCGGCCTCTATATAACAAGGAATACACCAAATGGGTCCTAGAGACACTTGCTCAGTCATAGTAATTGTTGGTGTATTGATTTTGCAAAAATTAGAAATGGCTTGGAGGTCTGTCAATGGAAAAATGGATTTAAAAATGTGGTAATAAACTGAAAGTTGCAATATATGTATCTTTCCTGTTATGGCTTCTTCAGTATCTTTGAGTTCACTAACCATTTGTCCAGTGGACTGTGAGAGACAATGATGTGTCAGTGTATGTACATGTTCTGTAAAATCCTGAGACTGTAGGTCAGTGCACCAAGTCTAATGAGAAAGTAAATTTGAAAACAAAGGATTGTGCATAATTTCAAACCTATCTTCAGTTAATATCTACAGAAATTGGGTCAATAAATTAGTTTTATTAAAATTGATTTAGTAACTTTTGATCAGCTTATGAATTACATATATGAGGTAGTACAATATTCTATAAATATCTCTTACATTATAGGAGACCAGAATTACTTCCAGAAAACATGGCCAAAGTTTAAAGCACACATTCAGTTTACATGGCTGGTGGGAACGCAAACTAGTACAACCACTTTGAAAAGCTATCTGGCGCTTTCTCAGAAAAATGGGAATAGGGCTTCCTCAAAACCCAGCTATTCCACTCCTTGGAATATACCCAGAAGATGCACTACCACACAACAGGGACATATGCTCAACCATGTCCATAGCTGCCTTATTCATAATAGCCAGAACTTGGAAACAACCCACATGTGCCTCAGTAGAAGAATGGATAAAGAAACTGGTACATCTACACTATGAAATACTACACAGCTATTAAAAACAAGGAATTTCCAAAATTTGTGGACAAATGGATTGAACTAGAAATTGTCATAATGAGTGAGTTCACACAGAAGCAAAAAGAGCTAAATGGTATATACTCACTTATATCGAGACACTAGTCCAAGGTGTACGTCCCCATGGAAAACTGTACCTACCAGGAAAGTGGGTAAGAGGGGAGGACATCCTATTGAGACTTTAGGTGTGAGAAGCCTGGGAGAATGAGGAAATAGAAGGATTCAGCGGGTCCTGGAAAACTACAGGCGAGTCTGGGCCCTGGGGTCCTCTGCAAACTATGGCAACAGCTAAGTAAAATATAGGCAGTAAACCTCGAACCCCTACCCAGACTAACCGATGGACAGGACATTCACCACTGTTGAGTGGAGAAGGAGATCTGACTTTCACACAAACTCTGGTGCCCCATATTTGAACATGTCCCTTGGAGGGAGATGCCTGGTGGCACTCAGAAGAAGGATAATAGGTCACCAAGGAGAGACTTGATACCCTATGAGCACATACAGGTGGAGGAGGTCCCCCTCAGACACAGACATAGGGGAGAGGAGTAGGGGGGAAGTGGGAGGAAGGGAGGAATGGGAAGATACAAGGGATGAGCTAACAACTGATATGTAATATGAATAAATTAATAAAAAATACATTAAAAGAAGAATATAAAAGAAGTTTTTGTTTAGTCATATGTAATTTTTGTGGATTTTAAAAGTAAAATCATACTATATTTTATTCAAAGAAACTCCATTACAGTTTCAGTCTTGTGGAATTAAGAGATATTTTTTGTAATTATTCATTATCAAAGTTTTCCTTTTTGTATTGATTTATTAAGAAAGAACCTTGCGAATATAGGCAGTCACTAGTGAAGAGTGTCAAAGAGCAATGTACTATAGGGACAAATTCAATTATCATCACTATGTTCACTACTGTAATCTTGAAAAGTTTACAAAGGCCATGTAGCAGTGTGATGAGGAGGAAGAGAAATGGACACACAGAGCAATTATTTCTGAGCAAATCTCCAGGCTAATCTTCACTATCATCTCAGTCCCAGGGCAGATTCCTGCTCCTCCAGGATTTCTGACGTACTCAGGGTGTGGTTGTACCACTGTGTCTCCTCCCGCACAGTAATAGACTACAGAGTCCTCAGATGTGAGGCTGCTGAGCTCTATGTAGGCTGTGCTGGAGGATTATTCTGCAATAACTGTGGCCTGGTCCTGGAAATTCTGATTGTACCTAGTACCACCAGTTCTAGGATAAATATATCCAATCCACTCTAGGCCCTGCCCAGGCCTCTGCTTCACTCAGTGCATATTGTAGCTGGTGAATCTGAAACCATAAGCCTTGCAGGACAACTTCACTGAGGAACCAGGTCTCACCAGTTCAGCCCCAGACTGCTGCAGCTGTACCTGGGAGTGGACACCTATGGAAAGAAAGGCAGAGTGGATGGCATTGTCACTTCAGTCCCACTTAAATGTTTGACTTGGGAAACCCCTTACCAGTAGATGCTGCAAACCAGAAAAGAATCAAGCTCAATCCCATGGTGAGGGCCACAGTGTTTAGTGACTGTGGAGAAAACACTGATCACATGTTTTTATGGTGTGAGGACATCCTTGTATGTAACAACCATAGACTCATGAAATTTGCATATCTATGACCAATGTACGTCTTAAATAAGGAGTAGGTCCAGCTGCTGAAGGAGGCACTACAAAACACCTGTATTAGGCAGCTGATGCTGAGGTTCAAGTGCTAATCCTCTCTGAAGAAGTGCATCCCATATCCCTTTCCTGAGCTCTTTGGAGGTGCTGTGGATGTAACATCAGGGACTAACCTTTCACGATATTTCTGTCCTAATGCAGTTGCTTCACTCTGAGACAAGGTTATCAGATGAATACTAAATACTAAGACTGGAAATCTCAAAACTCCTAAATTATATGAATTTACAGGCTCTTTCATATTCATACAATTTATCCTGGTCTTTAGGGTAGGTTGCATAGAAAGAAAACTGATAAAAATGACCTAAATGGAAAACACATCAGAAATATTAGAACATCAAACTTTATTGCAGCAGTATCTGCAATAAATAAATTATGGAAATAAAAAATATATATCTCATGTGATGAATGCATAAGGAAAATACAATTATATATGCAACGCTAAAGAACACTTTATCTGAAAGAAGAAATCTATTCAAAAATAATGAACCAATCTATGCTGTGTCCCAGATGTACCCTCCCAAGCACATGCTCAAATGACTCTACATGTTATTACAGAGATACTTGCACATTCATGTATATTGCTGCTCCATTCACAGCAGCTGAAATCCATGTAGATTTATAACAAATGACAAATAGATAATCAGAGTGTGGAATGTATAGGCAATGGAATATTACACAGTTTTAAAACAAGAATTATGACATCTGTAGTTACGTGGATGGACCGGGAAAAAATGTGAATGAGTTCACCAAGGTCCTTAAAGAGAAATGTTTCATATTTTCACTAGTATACTGTTTCACATTTTGAATATTTTGTTTCTGTTTAATTTGCAGAAGCCAAAAGACTAAAAATGTGCCCTTAGAGTCTGAGGAACCAAGGCAGAGGATATATAAAATGAAAGCAGATAGGGAGGAGACTGGGAACACAAAGCTTCAAACATGAAGTGTGTGGGGAAATGAAAGCAATAGGCACTGGTGTAGAATAAACCAAAATGGACAGTTACAAGAAATTTTGTAATTTTCTTTGTACTGATGGAATAATTTTGTGTTCAGAACATCGTGTGGTTTTATTGAATTGAGTATACATTACATCCTGCCCTACAATCCCCTTGCTCAACATCCTGTCCTGCCCTGCGCATGGTCAGCATTCTGCCTGCATTACACATGAACAGTATCTTTTCCAGGCACTGGCAGTGTTTAACATCCATCCCTGTACTGGCCATCCTCACTGCACATGCTCAGCATCCTGCTCTGCACTCCCCATGCTCAGCATCCTGTCTTGCACTGCACATACTCAGCATCCTGTCCTACACTGCACATAATCAGCATCCTGCCCTACACTGCCCATGCTCAGCATCCTGCTTGCACTGCACAGGCTCAGAATACTGTCCTGTACTGCACATATTCACCATCATGCCCTGCGTTACCCATGCTCAGCATTCTGCCCTGCACTGCACATGCTCAGCATCTTGCCCTGCACTTCCTATACTCAGTGTCAAGTCCTGCATCTTTCTACTCCTCTAGGGTTTCTGACACACTCAGGATGTGGTTACAGCACTGTGTGTCTCGCACAGTAATAGACCGCAGAGTCCTCAGATGTCAGGCTGCTGAGCTCCATGTAGGCTGTGCTGGAGGATGTGTCAGTAGTCAGGGTGGCCTTTCCTTGGAACTTCACATTATACCAAGTACCACCATTTGAAAGATTTATTTCTCCAATCCACTCCATCCCCTGTTCTGGCCTCTATTTCATCCACTGAATATTGTAGCTGGTGAAGGTATAGCCAGAAGATTTGTAGGACAACTTCACTGAGGCCCCAGGTCTCACTAGCTCAGCCCCAGACTGCTGCAATAGGATCTCAGAGTGGACACCTGTGGAAAGAAAATTAGAATGGATGTCAGTGTCACCCTGGTCCCTTTGTCTTCTTCAGATTTGGAGCTGGTAAGCCCCTTACCTGTAGTTAATGACAGGAGGAAGAGGAAGACCCAGATCCACTCTACCCTTAGGGATGGGGTCTTCACTGACTGTAGAGAGGACACTGATCAGAGGTTGTTTTGGGGGTATGAACACCCTGTACTTAGCACTATAGACTCAACTGATTTGCATATTCATGAGCATGGTGCTTCTTAGATAAGGCCCTAGACCAGCTGGGAAAGAAGGAAGTACAAACACTTGGGTCAGGCAGCAGGATGCTGAGGTTCAAGAGCCAATCCTCTGAGGAAATGCATTACATAACTCTATCTTCTATCATATATATGCAGTTAACGTTTGGTCAAGAGGGTGACATCATAGACTCATTCATGGCTGAGTCCTTTGTTTTTCTTTCTCAACACTTTGATCCATTGTAAAAGTTTCTGTCAATCATTACACATTCTACACTGAAGCCTCTGTGAGCAAGGCTAAGAATAGCACTAATCTACTTGGTGTAAACATACATATTTATAAGGCAGTTTGAAAACATGACTATTAGCAACACAACTCTGGTCTACTATGGAGAATGTCATGTCTATCCATGGACTTTAGACCATATTTACCTGGGGCAAACTCTTTACTATGGCTCAGGCCAAAAATTCAGTTAGAAAAATTTGGTTGTGATGTAACAACCAGATATTGATGGATGTATACTGCAAGGCCTGGTACACCATGAGATCACTGATATCTTTGCTCTTCTTTCAAGCTACACAGCACCTTCCTGCACTAGGAAAGATATCAAACAGGGAGAATTTAGAGATCAGGTCGGATTTTCTGTGTCCTACAATCAAAAGTCCTTAGCTAAGAGTGGAAAAGCAGATGAAAGGAATTTTAGTGTTCATCTTTGAACTCAGTCATATGATGATAATAAAGACCACAAATGATGGCATGCATATGCTGAAAGGCTGGTCCTCTCTAACCCTTGCTGGGAGTGTACACAAATGTACTGACTTTGGAATCAGTTTGGAGAATTCATCAATAAATAATAAATAAAACTAGGCTCTATCCCAAATACATCCCTCCAAAGCACATAGTCAAAAGACTCTCCAACTTATAATAGAGACACATGAACTTCCATATTTACTCACACCATGTTACTCATGCTTCATTCACAGCAGATAGAGAATGGACTCATCCTAGATTTCCAACAAAGGTCAAATATATGACAGTGTAGGCTGTGTTGGACATTGTATGTGCTTTCAGTGTGGATCTATTCTGAAATTCCTCTACAGAGTTTGTTCTTCCAGTGCTCAGAATAGCCATCCAATCAATTCAATCCCATTTCCAGGCTTCTGACTCCCCAGCATGCACATAAAGGAAATGGAGAATTTACCTGAGTCAACATCCTTGCAGCTAAGCGTTCATGGAGCTCCAGGACTCCCCAGTCCAAACACAGACTGTAGCTACTGAACCTAGGACTGACCCCTATAGAAATGATGCCATAAAATCTTCAGTCTCTGGCTTCCCTTTAGCCCTGCTCCTAGGAATGCACTCATCTGTAGCTTCTGCCACCAGATAGAGGTGATCCAACTTCAAGTTGAGAACCAATGTGCCAAGAGACTGTGGAAAAGTAAATAGTAATCTGGTGCTGTTGATTGTGTTGATATCACTGTATTTGCAACCACAAACTAATTTCACAAGAGAGAGGAATGATGTTTCTTAGATGAAGACATGAAATTTTTTCAGATAGATGTGGTATAGGTTTTTTTATGTTAGTCAGTGG